>JAVRXN010000011.1:36041702-36224202 GCA_033556935.1 Timema podura
GTCTAGTAGCGCCATTGTCATTAGGCAGAAACAACGGCCGGTGAGTGTATGCCGAGTGCTGTTTGGAAACGAACCATAAGGAAACATGAGCTGCCCAGTAGCAAAATTTCACTCAGCAAGCAATGCTTGAAGTGGAAGCATTGTCAGTCAATGTTTTGTTTATTGTTTAGTGTTTTTAGTTGTTACTTTCGTGGCTGATAGGACTGTTCGGGACAGTTTTGTGATTCGAATTATCATATGTTGTACAGCCAATGCCTTAATTAGGGCTTTATTAAATTTGAAGGCATAAATGCAGTGAATCTACCAACATTTTATTGTTTATATTGAAAGCTCTGACTGATAAATGAGGACATTGAGATTAGAGTTAATGTTTGACTTCTGAAATACACACTAATTTTTCTAGCAAGTATCCATACTAGTTTGAATTGAAATGATGTATCTTATTTCATTGTTTATTAAAATAGGCTTTCATGAAAGCAATTTAAATAGTTTCAAAGCAACAATGAAGGAAGAGGAGTAATAGGGCTGGTTACATTGTTACAATTCTTATAATTTTTCATTTGATAAAGTAGACGACATTAAACAGAAAATACGTTTGCTCACCCTTTAACATTTTCAATTTGATATATTTTTTTAAATTTGTTATTTAGTGTTCGATTTGCATGAAATTTCGTATAACCATGTTGTTTAGCGTGCTGATTTCGAATTTGGCCATAAGTTATTTAATAAAATGTCAGGGGAAGCCCCTTCACCCTCACGCGCTAAATTACAATATGTTTTGAATAATTTATTGACGTACCAGTACCATTTTAGGGCAACTTCCATGAGGTTATGAAGCAGGACATTGGCAAACAAGTATCAAAATACTGTAGAAATATCGATAAATTCCATTTTTTATTGCTTTATTTTACAGTTGAAAATGTTTTTAAATAAACATGGCCAAATTGCTAATTTTTTAATAAAGTGACGAGCGAGTTCTACATCTCTGGGAGCTTACTTGTTAAATATTGCTTCCAACTGTGTTATAATAAAGCAGCGGTTTCCAACTTGGGGGTCGCAGCGAGTTTTGGGTGGGGTCGCAATATAGAGGTTTTAGCTTTATATTTACTTTTTCATGGATTTTAATGATTATAAGAAGATGCGAAATTCGAATAGAAACGTAAGTTGTTAAAGTGCTAAAAACGACCTAGTTACTGCCTAAGTTCCTTTTGGTTAGTCCATTCTGATAGCGTCTTACTGACTTGTTTACTGTGACAGCCTTGTAATGCTGCTAGCATAATAAAAAATCACACCCCAACCCCGAGATTGTTGATTCTATTTTACTACATATTAGTCGCATATAATCATTACTGGTTTGGTTTGTCAACCCCTCCACGAGCAGGCCTGCAGGTGTGTGTTATCCGGTACTGGTTTAATTCAAAATTTATTTCAAGGATTGAATTTATTTCTCAAAAAGCTTTTCTTTTTTTCTGTATGCCAGGATCTGGTCGTTCAAACCCTATTTAGTTTTTAAATGAATAATGTACTTAATAATACTTTTTGTTATATTCTATATTATAGAAATCTTGTTTTATATAGCACTGGTGGGGGAGACTGAGGCTGAATAAGGATCGTTGTATCCGGATATAAATCTGTCTCTTGATTAATTTTGCTCTCCTGATACTGTCGAAAATGTAACCAAAATAAGGCCCTTCATCTAAATAAGTAGGTATACAAATTAGAAGTGCACGAAAGATGTCAAAATACAGTCTTATTTAAACTGTATACTGGTTTAAAGTGTTTATTGCTTTACGGGGATATATTTGGCTTTGCTAATTTTTATCTTTCCAATACTCTATTTCTAGAATCGAGGATTGCCTTACTCTGGGATTTGTGGTGGTAAGCTATCCATTTAGATAAATTTGATCTAAAAATCACTACTATGTATATTTCAAGGCGTTCTTCCCTCTAATTCATGTTTTTTCTAGTTGCCGATGGTTCGAACGGGCAGTAATATGTGTAGAACGCTCAACATTGTACATTAATGCTAGGTTTTGATTGTGTGTGTGTTTAATTGAATCCCAATAAAAAAAATCTTGACTCCAAATAGCTTCTATAAGTTTTCGATTTAAAAAAATAATGTTATGTGGGGAAAGAACACATCGAACCTAATAATTACTCTTCTACTATCCACTTTTAAATACCTTATTTAGTAATGGTTATTTTTTGCACCTTCCTCTCACAGTATTGGTTTTAACTTTTAACTTAAGACTATCTATCTTGAGCGCATCTTGGAAAAGTAGTGACCAAACATTTACAATATTAATTAGTAATTTATATATAAACGGCTTAACTTAAAGCAGTCTACTATTATATAAGCTATAATTATAAAGTATAATAAATACTTGATTTGAGGACGCCTAGTACCATATCATAGATTTATAATGAATTGTTTACCTCAGTAAAGTTCTTTTATTGATCTCTATAATATAACTGGATGGACATATACATGCACATTCCAAGGATAAAGGCGTGACGCTCAAGTGTATCGTCTGCTACACTTAGGGGGGGACAGATTTAACGGTTTCTTTAAATGTTCTTATGCGAAAACATGTCTCTGATGAATAAAAGTGTTATTATTTGAAAATAGTGAAGTATTATACCACACTTTCCTGAAAAAACATTTATATTAAAGTATATACAATCCAGTTTTACAGGTAATACTGTACAAATACGAATAAAACCGTAGATATTTCAGTTTTTATGTAGTTGTCATCAATGCTGTTTACAGTCTGCCACGACTACACTTATGTTTAAAGTTGGTTATTAGCTTGTATATTGGTTTAAGAAACAATATTATATTGAAAGTTCGATAAATATAATGAACAAGGTATCTTAAAACTTGATTACATTTGTTTGAATGACAAACTTTGTATAGTTGCCATGTATTCAAACTATCACTTAGGTTATAGGCTTGTGGAAAGTACTATTATAATACCGTTTTTTTTTAATTTGGCTCATATCTTTCAGAAACCATATTATGTTGAAATTTCGATAACTATAATGGAACAAGTTAGCTAAAAACTGTATTACATTTGTTTGAATGACACACTTTGTGTAGAAGTCTTACGTTCAAATGATAATTTAGGTTATTGGCTTGTAGGAAGTACAGTATCTACTAAACCCTGATTTTAGTAATAATCCCAATCCGTAAGGCCTTATTTCGTACCAGAATACTATCATATATATACTATTTTGGTAGGATAAACGGCAATTTAAAACGGAAGTATAAATTTCCTTCTGTAAGGTCTTTTATGCTAACTAAACACAACTATAGGGTAGTATTCTGGTACGAGATAAAGCCTTACAAGCGAGCTTCCTTCAAAAATCATCATATATATTAGGCTACATCAACTTATTTAAAGAAAAAACTAACCAGTTTTGAACTTTTATATGCTCTTCAAAGCTTTAACTAACATATTTATTTAATTTAACCATTCACACATTGATGTATCTCATGTATTCAATCTAATTAATGAACGATGTCAAAATGCCACATTTCCGTGTATGGGTGTAAGAGAGAAAGAGATACCCGAAAGTTTCCTTCTCCCTTACACTATGGTATGCAGACGACAGCTCGAAAATTTCAGCCACAGATGTCCATCCAGTTATATTATAGAGATCAATGAGTTCTTTAAATGTATAGGGTATTTATATATTTTTAAATACGGTGTTGGTAGCCCTACCCAAACACATTTGCTTAATTTTGTTTGAGTACATTTCACGAGATTGTGTTTTTGACAATTACCTAAGTGATTTAAAATTGGGTCTTTCTTGGAAATGTAAATCTTGTGCTTTATTAACATGCAAACTTCAAGAGAAATTAAAAATACATATGCGGATTTTGTACCTCACAGGGAAAGTAACATTGTGAACATCAAAGATGGACAGGTTTGTTGTTGTTTGTAACCATTTGGATATACTATTGTATAGCCACAAGTTTAAAAATATTGGCTATATTTAACTGGTTAGTGCTATAAATTTTATAAGACTTTAATTAACGCCTAGCCTTTTGAAGGAATACAAAAATCATCACTATTATTTTGGGGGGAGGGGGCGATTTGAACCCCTAAAACAACATTCTGGAACAGTGCGCTCTGACGGCAAGATTCTTTAATTTTTTACTATGTAATAGGGCTATAACTTAACATAATAATAAATTTCATTCTAATCATCTCTCTAAATAAACACAACAAAAGTAAATTTCCAATGATGGAAAAACTAATATTGTAAAATAATAATTATATATTATTAATGAACATTAAAGACCTAAATATTGTGCACCAAAAAAATGGGTCTAATAAAACGCGCTAAAATATATCAGATGCATTAAGATAATTGCAATAGCCATACCAGTTTTAATCTAAATGTGTAACAGTCTAATTCATGTTGTTTCATTAGAAGATGTACAAAAAGTTTGTAATCAGAATAATAAATAAATACTTAATCACTTACAAGAACTAAGCTTGTTATGTAAAAAGAATCATTGTTGTATTACAGTATTTTTAAATGGTTAAAATTCACATTAACAAATATGGTAAACCACCATTGGGGGGTTGTTTTCACACTAACGTCAAACTGAAGGTAATTTTGAAATATAAACTGATACCAAAACCCTTGTAGTATTTTGATAAGAAAGTTTTGAAATTAATAAAAACAAATTACTACTTCACTCGCCATCGACCTTTGACATTCACTCGATTGTTTCATTGGCAATCACATGATCGAGTGTAGAATCGTCCAAATAGTCACGAAGTGTGCTGATGCACCCCTCACAAGCCCTTGAGACCATGGGTGACGGCAAATTACCCTTGACATGCTGTCGATGCGGAGTTTGACTGGCAACTCCTTAATTTTTTGTCTGCTAGAGTAATGTGATCTGTGATGTGTGATCTGTTATCTGTGATAAAGTATTTTAACTTTACCAACACTGCTTTTGTTGTAGTGTTTTGTGTTGTGTTGGAAATGTCTAGTGAAAAGAAACGGGAATGAATATTAAAACATTGTATTCGTTTTCATTTCCTGCTGATAGATGGCGTTTAAAATAGCTTCTAAGGTCAATGGTAGGAAGCAGCACTGTGGACTCAAGGGCGTATAAAGGGAATTATGCCGTTCAGAATGTCTCTTGCAGTCTTCAATCTCAAGTGCGTGTAAAGTATAAATTTATCAAGTCTGCATAAAGTCAAGTGTACTTGACTATTCGATACAGCCATGGTCATTTCTAAAGTGTGGATTTTTTTTTTCTGGCCATAAGCAAAGTTTATCACAAGTACTTTATTATATAAATATGTATGTAATTTGTCTTCTCAACAACCCTATAGTGAGTTGTAGATATATTTGACTAAGTGAAAATTCATATATTATCATATCGTTCAGAGGTGTCATGTCTGTCACAAATTGCTGTCATGTCTGTCACATTGTATATAAATTTCATTTAAAAAAACACCTTTTGATTTTGCTAAACTTTGGTGTAGAAGCAGTTAACTCTAGATTGTTTTTTAGCGAACAAATCACTAAAGCTCTGATTTAACTCAAATCAGAGCAAATATTAATTGTTTGGGCATTGCTGAAAAGTTTGTCCATTTAATGTCATGTTTGTCACAGGCACCTTTTATTTTATATAAAAATATATATGTGATTTTAAAATTTGAGATTTTGAAATCTCTATTGGTGAGTGTTAAATTGAATATGTGTATTTTTTGATTAAATACATAGATTTGTATGGAATTGTATGCAAACAAACTGTCTGAAGTCATGTCTGTCACAAAGGAAATTAACCTGGGCTATAATTTAGTAGTTTTTAAACGACTCAAATTAGGTGAGCTTTCTTTCTTTACATTTTAAATTATATAGAATGATTAATTACAATATTAATTTGGTTATTATTGGAAATTTGCTTTTATTCTCAGAATGAATGCCAAAAAATGTAAAAAATTTCATTACATGACATAAAAAAAATTAAATAATCTCCCCTATGTGCCTATCATTTCAAACATTCCTCCTACGGCCCTGAGGGTGACATAAGTTAATTTTTAGATTAGCTCCTCTCAAAACAGAAAATGTTCTTACCCCCCCCCAGTATGTGCAGCTTAAAAATGTAAATTGTATTTTTGCACCAACTTTCCTTTTGGAGCGCTTTCCCCCCTCATTTTGCATTGTGAATTTCAATCACTGGGGTCTGATGGAAACTTAGGGGCCTACCGGCACTTGTGGGGCACCTGGTGCAGCCAAGGTGGGGGGGGGTTTAGGGTTGAACCGCCTCCCCCCCAGACCTTGTACCCACCTACCGCTTTCTTGTCCCTAAAGATGTTGAGATCATACGGGAGAACTCTACAAATGAAAGACAGACTTAATGGGCTTCATGTGCATACATCCAAAGGTGTCAGTTACGGACCCATGTGAAAAAAGGGCCCAGATCTGGCCCAGAACTGGAATTGGCAGATCGGGAATGCCAGATTTTGGTGATATCTGGCCCAGGTATGGACCATGGCCAGATATGATCTTTCCACATGTGTAGGATGAAGTTCTCAATGAACTTTTTATGAAGCAAGGAAATTAACATAATACTAAAGTGGACTTAGTTCAAAAGTGATTTTGTGAGTTAAGAGTTAGTGCAAGTTGGTTATTTGAATTTCAGATTTTAGCTCAAAAAATAATTTTATAAATCCAATTTCCAAAATACGATTTATTGAAACTTACATGTTTGTATATTCTAGCAGTATGCATAGCTAAAAATGTGTTCATGAAAACTTAAAGTCATAATAATTACAGAATTATGCAATTCTTTTAAATTGTAAATTATTTTTATATTATTGTATTTCTTTTGATGCATTTGCATTTTGCAGTACTTAAATTTCAAAAATTTGCCACGGGAAAAACCAATGGCTCTAGTTGGTCATGAAACTAAACCCCCCCCACAAACGAACACCTGACTGGCGCACAGTGGTGGGGCACATCTTCATTGGGTATACTGTACTGGCTTTCATTTGAATTATGTGTAAGGAATAAACTAGAAAGATATTCAAACAATTTTTTTTTTTAAATCAAAATGTAGGTATTAACACTACATGATTTTATGTGGCTATGCATGCATTACTAACTACTAGTACAAACAACATTCATGGTATGAACCCGCAAGAGAGCTATACCGACCAAGTGGCCGCTGCCGTTTGTGATGATAGTGCCAACATTTGTTGATAGGGGCTGTCATGTGGTCAGCACAACAGCCTTCCAGCCATTGATCTAATTTTTTCTAAACTGGAGCTGTTACTTCTTTATTCAAGTTTTACTAGAATGTACCCAAATATTTTAGGTCCAGGCAATAACACCAGGGATAGCCTGATCAGTGCCAGCACACGGCATAGCATCTAAATAGCATATGAATCTGTGCAATTTCCAAAGTATACCCTTTCTTAACAACAAAAACTTTATAATTTGGCACATTGTCCAGGAAAGTTCTAGGTGTACATAGATGAATGTGACTATCCAATGTATAGGTATCTAGTGAAAAAAACCATGTTTGGAATCATTAGTTTATATATTAAATACTCGCTTATCGTATAAGTCTATAAGAAATTGTATTTAAATTTGCTTTTAATCTGATATGTTAACTATATTAAGTAGAATCTCTTCTAGCGGTTTGTAAAATTTTTTGATACAAACAAATAAAAGCTACTTACTTAGGCCTAGCCCCTACTTAGTACTTACTAACTTTCATTGTGTGAACTATTTTCATTTAGTTTTTTTTTCTCTCACAGATTCATCATCAGTTTCTGGAGAAGATCCAAGCAGCTGCACATAACCTCCTTGCAAAGTTAGAAGCCAGTATTCCTGACGGAGATTTTAGGGATGTGTCCATATATACGGGCTCCTCTGGCATTGCTCTCTTATATACACTTATTGGAATCAAAACAGAAGAATTCTAAGTATTTAAACGTAAGTTGTTTTATATTGTGTGATGAATAAAAGTTCACACTTTTTTTACTATTATATATTTTACTATTATGACCACAATATTTGTTTGAATCTAAAGTCAGAATATAATATTCCTCATTTGTCTACCCAAATCTTGCATTCAGAGTTAATTTTAGATCCATAATTACATTAGTATTAAAATTCAAACACTTTAATACAAAACGAGGCACCTGTGCATTGTATTTTGATATGAAGAAACTTTTAGAAAATACAAATAGGCTATAATATTTATATGGTCAACATTGAAAACATTTTGACAACTTATCTCAGTCCGTAGCTTGTCTGCCTACTGAGCTAAGGGTTGCGGGTTCAATTCTTAGCATGGCCGAAAATCTATAATTGATGAAAATATAGTTTTACCCTTTTACATTGATAAATTGACGGTCGGGGACTGGATGCTGTGCCTGTCCTAGTCTTGAGACATGTTATAAGGCATATGACGCTACGACAGGCCTATCAAGCCGCTAGTGGAAAAATATAGGGCCTATGACTTGAATAAAAAAACTGACCCAAACCATAGGCTGAAAACAGTAGGCCCTAATGGATTTAAATAAATTGATAACATTTTATTTTATTACTAGTGCTATTTTGTAGATATTGATAATATCTATCAAAAGCGACAACTACAGATCATGTGACCTGACTTATGAAGATGTAAAGCCTCTAGTAGCTTTTCTAGCTGTCAAATAAGGATCTTCATGTTAAAATTAGACTTTAAACTTTCATTTCTAAAATACTCATCATATATAGGTATTAACTGAATTTGTCATGGCTTCCAGTTTTTTGAATAACTGTCCTAATCTTCAAATGAAGACAGCAAGTAAGATTCAAACTTCAAGGAACAATGTTCTCTTGATTAGTGAAACATTGAGCATTGCCATTTTATTTCTTAATGAACAAAACTATTTCTAAAATATGCCAACGGTAGCTTTCCTTGGGCTGGCAGCATGACTCGGACAACCACTCCACACATTTGCCTCTAGGTTAAACAATATATGGTCCCATGTATGTGACGATGATTCCCCATTTAACTTTGGTATTACTCAAGCATTAATACCTATGTAATAATAATAAGTTGATCGACTTTAATGATGGAAGTTGAGGCTACCACCTTTTCTTACACTTAAACAAAAATCACAATTAAATCAGAATTTAACAATTAATACATATAAAAACACACTAAAAATCACATAGAAAAACTAAAGCTAAATATAAATATATTACATAACATAGAAACACAGTAAAAATATTTCTAATATTTATGTAAAACAAGTTATATTAAGCTTGGACAACATACACTATCACACATGCCCGCGAACACACACACACACAAAAAGGTGTAATCACATCTCACATTCCTCAATCTCGCAGCTGAGCAACGAGAAGCTTAAACAGTGAAAGAATTAGAGTAGAGATTGGAATTATAAATAAAGTTGAGTTTTCTAATGAACGAGTGGTGAAATTAATATTAAAGTTGAGTGAGTGTAGGGACCAATAAGGGAAGAAAGCTGGGGAGTGGGGAGCTGAAAGTTAATAGTTTCTTTATGATTGTCATCTATTGTAGAATTCATCTTTCTTTAAGTTGTATCAAAGATATTCTCTTATAGTAATGGGAAATATGATCACACAATTGAAAGTCAAAAATAAATCTTACACATATTTTATTTATTTATTATTTAGCACCGCGTCTTACTACCCGTTCGGGTTATACGCTTAAGTACTAATTACGCTAATGGATTAGGAATTGGAAGATTGAATAGAGGAAGTGAACCCGCATTTGCGTGGAGGGAGAGTGGAAAATCGTTTAGGAAAAACCACCCCCAGTTCACCCGACCGAGATTCGAACCTCGATCTCCCCGTTCTCGGCATTCGGGCTCAACACGACTAGCGCGTTAGTCAATTACGCCACCGAGGCGGGTTTACACATATGTTTTGGAGTCTTTGTAGTCTTGCTGCAAGAACAGCTGTCAAGTCATCCGTCATATGTACAGTACATCACAATAATCAAAATGCATTAGGATTGGATAAGAGTGAATTTTTAATTCATTGGTATACATTTTTTCAGCCGCATAAGTGAGTGTAAGGCCAAAAACACTTTTTTACAGATATTTGTTTGACATGATTATTTCGTGTGATCATGTATTATTTAAGGTTATTAACTACTGACACAAATAAAATAAGACTATTATTTAAATTTATCTATTGTAACTTATTGATGCAAAATTCAATGACGAAAGTAGTCTTTTTGACCCTATAATTATAGATTGAGATTTTTTTAGTATTGACACTATAACACTTTTGTAGTCACCAATCATGTGTTTGCACTTAAGTCAATATTAATATTATCCATAGAACTATCAATATTATAAAGGGAGGATGATAAATAAAGTTGGAAATCATCAGCATATTATAGATGATGTAGAGAGTGTTGCAAACAACTAGGGAGATCATTTATAAGAATTGAGAAAAGGAGTGGATCAAAGACCGAACCTTGTAGCACTTCAGATGTCACTGAACGCCATGTTGACTGAATGTCACCTATAATGACACAGAAATAGATATATGGGGTGTACACTGATTATTGGTTAATTATATTGGTGGTGAATACCAGCTCTAATTTAAATGAAGTTTTTTTTTTTGTTTTAAATAACTCATAAAAGTTTTATTTATTATATGGTCAAGACAGGTATGAATGGCTTTAATAATTTAAAATATTAAAATGGCATAATAGTCGGCTGAAATAAACCGTATTTTCTTGAATCATACAGTAGCTACATTATGGTGACAATAATTTGTCGCAACTCTTAATTTATAAATGATATAGCCTACTGACTTAATGAATTTAATTAATTTAAATTACATAATTGAAAAATGACACCTGGATACAGGAATTGAACCCAGAACCTTTGGCTTAGTGTGTCGATGCTATACCACTGAGCTATACAAGATTTGTACTGTGCTAAGGCTCATTCTCCACTCATAGTTTAGGCTGAGTCTGTGATGGACATATGGAATTGTCACTATATATGAGTGACCAATATTATAGCGAGCTATCAGATACCACAGCCGACTGCAACTCGGGATGGCTGTTATGCTGCAAAGTTTACAATACAAAATTATAATTTTAAAACAATATTCAAATGAATACAGAGGTGTCATTTTTCAACTAATTGAAATTAATTGAAATATGGTTTGTTCCATACAGACCCTGCCGTAATTACAATGATTTGCAACCTGTTGTGTTGATATTCATTAAATGTATTTAGCCACAAGTTGTTACAATTATCTCACAATTGTTAATTCACTTTTTGATAATAACCAGATACATTTAACTATGTGAAGTTGATAACTGTTTAAACATTTATTTTAAAAAAGCTGAATTAATAAGTGATATGAATAAATCCTCAGCTATTTCTTTTCTCTAATATCAAATGTCACATACTCTGTTTTCACTTTAAATAAATCTGAATCCGTTTCTTGTTACAGGAAGCAACAACCCTACTTGATAAAGCATTTAAAAGACTGAAATTACGAGATGTAACATATTTATGTGGGGGTACTGGGCCACTTTCACTGGGCGCTGTTATTTATCATAATAGTGGCCGTACAGCTCGTGCACAGGAACTAGTAGACAGGTGAATTATTCATAGCTAGGCAGTGGAGGTTTTCCAATACAAACACTTTTAATCTAAATGTATATATTATCTATTTATATTTATAGCTTATTTAATTTAATTCTGCTTTATTGACAGTTTAATTCAGTAGTTTCTTTATCTTTTGGGATTAGAAATTTGACTCCCAGCAAAGTTGGAAAATTTATTATCGCAGTAATTGAGGCCTTCCTTTGCAGAGTGATGAATTGACAGCCATTATCTTATGTCCTAGAGTTAAGTTAATTGGTAATCTTTGTGCTGATATAATCAATTGCTTCAGAAAGTGCATGCCTGCAGGGTTTCTTTTTAATTTTCACTCTGTATCCTACTAATTAAGGTTTTCAGAGTGTCCAGCAACCTGGAAAACAGGGAGAGGTCAGGGAATTTGCTTGGCCAGGAAAAAGTTGTGGTAGAGTCATGGAATTCTCTCAAATTTCTGGAATACACACCGCTAACCCTTTTTAACACAAGTTGTTTCTGAGCATACTAATCTCAATTTTTTAAGTCGACATGTGATATTCGTAAAGTATTTCCTCCCCTTTACCGCACGTCTTCAACCAAAATTGAGTTATGGCTATGGGCATATGGCACGTGCTTGAATTCAATTACATTATTACAAGAAAAGAATGTGTCTCACAATAATTTTAAACTGTACTGGTGTAAGGTGACCTTTTAATGTCTTGATATGATCTCATTGAAATCTAACTTATACCCTGATTTTGGTTGAAAGAACAGTTTAGAAAATTCTTTGCAGTCAATATTGACATTTTATTATATTATTTGTGTTATTTAATAGGTTTTGATAATATCTATCAAAAATGTCAGCTACAGATAACATGATCTGATGTATCAATTTAAAATACTTTGAGTAACTTTAGTAACAAAATTAAACTGTTATTCCTACCAAAATTGTACTATATATTGCATTACCTAATAGTTCATTGCTTTATGCTGAAATCCTTTAACCCCTTCATAGAATGACACAATTTCAAAATGTGTATGTCTAAAAATATTATTACATTAAGTTGTGATCTTAATAAAGTAGTTGTTGTAATATATAGTGACAGGGAAGGTTGGAAACTGGCTCCGGAAAACCTGGACAAATCGGGCAATTTAAAAATATGGTATGGCTGGACATCCTGGATATACATAGTTTGTTTATTAATTGGCTATTAGGTATCCTTGTGTTGAACTTTTATTGCTAAGTTTGCTTTCCAAGGTTAAGTGGGTTTGTGAGCTGTGTGTTAATCACTTTATTTTCAGAAAGTGTACATTAATAATTTATAAATAGAAAATGGGTGATTACTAAGTAAATATTATTAATATACTTATCTGCTGTGAGCTAAATAATGGACTCTTTCTGGATGAGTCAATTTTAAAGAAGAATAATGCCAAAGTGTAGCATAATATTCCTCCATCTTGTACTTTCTACTAGGTACATATAATATTTTAAAGTCAAAGAACTTGAAGGGAATGTATTATACAATATTAAAAGTTGTAATCACTTAGATATGTCATCAATGACCATTTTGGCCAAGGTTTTTTAGGAAGTAAGAGTAAATAAAATAAATTATAAAAATCAATGCCTAGCGTCATCTTCTTTATCCATATGGTTCTGTAGTTAGAAATAAATTTTAAGTAACTTAAAATTAAATTAGATTTCAAGCCCCCCCTATTTTAATGTCCTAATAAATATCAACCAAGTGGGAGACATATGTGACAGTTATTAAAAACTGTTTGTTAAAGTTATATCCTAGACATGAGCTGGAAAATAACAAATCACAGATAGTTTCATTAGGTATTCAGGTGTGGTGTCATATTTTTTAAAGTAGAACCTCATTAATTTGAAAATGAAGGACCTTCAAATAAACATTATGAATTATAAATCTCGAATTATGTTTTTTAAAAACTATACCTTAAGACTATTGCTCTTCAACACGACTGATTGGCTAGTGAAGGAGGGAGAAGGAATAATTGGAAAGGGGAAGAAAAAGGAGTGAGAGCGGAATGTGGGGAGAAAATGAAGGGAATCTACAATATCATTACATTTCCTGTTAACTATGTTATATTTTTTGACGGCACTGTTGCATCATAAATATTATAAATTTGGAATTGTTCACACATAAATACACCATTTTATCCACGGAGTTGAATGTTATTTTTAATTGCGAATTATCAAAATTTCAAATTAATCAAAAATTTCAGCTCTGATAATAGCATACATTTTTCTGGGGGTCAAATTGTCTGTGTTTTATTTAACGAGGCTCTACTCTATATTTGTAACTCTACTCTATATTTGTACCCAAATCACACAATGTTTGGGTTTCAATGAATATTGATTCTTAAAATACTGCCTTACTACTCTTTATACTAGCACAGCCTTTATTTCATATTAATTTAATTAGTATATATAACCCATATTGGTGGACACACACTTTAAATGTAAACCTTATCTATTCTGGTTTGCCAATGACAAGGAAGTCAAAGTTTCTGAGCTGGGAAAATTATACCGTCAGGGGTTGCCCCACTCCCAACAGAGAATGAAGGTCTGTTCGGCCCACCATTTGGAAATGGGGATATTTATCCCAATGATGCCAAGTCCCGGACCAGCTGTATTTAGTTTTTTCTTAATGATTTCTCACTCAAATCTGGTTATTTTTCCTCTAAATCCTACCTTTTTCATCTTTAACCCTTCAGTGTAATTAAATGTGAATTGCCGGGATGGGTACTAAGATTCTGTGCAAAAACAAAACAATAACCAAAGTGTAAACACCTTTGCCTATTTTCTTAAATCAATAGTTTTTTTTAATATCTGTTAATTTTTTTTATAAGGGTGGTTTCCCTGGTGCCAGAGGTTTCCAACCTGAAGTCTGATCTACCTGATGAAATACTTTATGGGAGGGCAGGCTACCTATACAATCTGTTGTACCTCAACAAACACATTGGCCCAAATACAGTCTCACCTGATCACATTAAACAGGTAAGCATAATTTGCTCTTACTAATTTGATGAAATTATTGTATTTGTTTGAAAAAAGATTGATTATTTTAAAAATGTAATATCTAAATAATTATCACTAGTAGATTATAAATAAAGTACCAACTGAAAAATTTTACTATACAAGTATGTATTGTGTTTAATTGTCAGTTCACACGGATGGAAGTTTGTTGTTGCTCTGTTTTTGTTGTCATCACTCATATTTAGAAAACCATTGTGTTCAGTGGAACAGTTCATATGGACAGCATGCAACACTTTTGTTGTTGTAATGTCTTTTAAATGTCACAACATGCAACAGAAACAGTGTTGTTGAACAGTAAAAGTGTCGACATGTTTCTATTAAGTACCAGCAGTCAATGGGGGAGGCCACAAGAACGTTATTTATCGCAAACCAGTATTGTTTATATAATTGTTTTGGAAACTGAGTGCTACCGAAGTAGATGTAGGATTATCACAAGTGTTCAAAATATAGAATAGGTCCATGTTTATTGATCACTTTAAATTTGGGGTATGCGAGTAGGAATTTTTCAATTTTAGTCGAGTTAGAATGAAAACATCAATATTTTTTTCGAGTTCAAGTAATATAGAGCAATATTTTTACAATAAATATTTATTATTAAATAAAAAGTTTATTATCACACAAATTCAATTTTTTTAATAAACTTATTATAATCATACAATTTTTTTTTATTTTATAAAAGAAAATATTAAGGGATTCTATTTCCTATGAAACTATAATTAAAAATAATTGAATAAAATTAATTAAACTAGGTATTTCTGAGAAAAATATCAAAAAATTCCAAGTACAGTAGAGTCTCGGAAACTCAACCTAATGTGTACTGAGACGGTGTCAGTTATTGAAATGTCAAGTTTTACGAATGAACTTGCATAAGATGCATGTTTACTAAACAAGGATGAATCATAGTACAGTATCGAATATTATAGGTACAGATGTACTATAGTGTAGTATTATACGGTACAGTAACAGTATATATATATACAGTACATTACTTTATGTGTTAATATAATGGTGTATATACATACGTGTAATATACAGAAATGCAATACAGTACTGTACATATAATATTCTATTGATTCGAATATAACGTTACTGAATGTGAAAAATAACAAACACAGCACTTGAAAAAGACAACTGTTCCACTCGAGTTACACAAACAAACTGAGAGGTTATACAGTTGAACAACCTTGGATTGTGATGACTGGCGCCAACAACTGTGTACACATGCGCATGTCGAGTTACACAGAATGTCGAGTTTCTGAGACTCTACTGTACTAAAATTTTTCGAGTTTTTTTAAAAATTGTCGAGTTTGAGCAACTACTAAAACTCGACTCAAACTCAAATTTTTTAGTACTTGCACACCCCTTAATTAAAGACAGTGAATAAAGACTGTTTGAAATGATATTGGCAACAATGTATTTCCAAATATTTAGAATGGAAGTAAATGGATCTAAAAATCTAACTTGAGATTATGATGAATCTTCACTTTTTATGTGAACCCAAACCCAAAAAGTGGATTTTACTACCCTCTCTGTCCCATGTCTATTTGTCTGTATCTATGTCTCTGGCCACGGATCCAAAACAGTTTGGTGGATTTTGTTTACACTTGATATTTAGAGTTCATACCATGAAAAGAAAAAACATGGGCTAGTTTACTGATGAGCTATTTTTTTAACTCCAAACTTGCCGAAAATGGGATTGTGTGGCATGACAAATAACACTTTATTTTTTGAGGTGTAGAAACTTATTTATGGGTAATCTACTGATGACTTATTTTTCAAAAACTAGAAAATTTGTATAATGGCCCTAACGATTTGGTTTCAAATGGGTATATTGGGAGGTTTTATCATGAAATATTATAGAAATGGCTCTAATGGTTTGGTTACAAATAGGTTAAGGTTAATTTGCTGATGACTAATTTTTTAAAAATTTGTTCTATTTTAAAAATGGCTCTAATGACTTTGTTTAAAATGGTTATCTGGAGAGCAGCTGATCTACCAAAAAACACTGTATACTTTGTTTTTCAAATAGCAGTTGACTGAAGATTCTATATATATATTTTTGAAAATATTTATACCTATTTTGTTCTAAATAAATATAATTTGACTAATTTATATGATATCAACATGGTAGCTACAGACAGGAAAAATTTGGTAAGTCAGGGAATTTTTTGGGTCAGTGAATTTAAGGGAAAGTCAGGGAATTTAAATACTTGGTAGTTCTGCACCTAAAAATGTAATTAAGAGTGAGATATTTTGTTTCTCAGTGTTAACAATATACATTGCCTAGATATAGTATTCTGCTAACATGAAATTATTCTACAAGATTTATTTCATAGCAGATTTACGGCAACAAATAAACCCTAAAACATTAAATACTGAATAAAAAACTCGTAAGAATGCTGAAGTTTAGCTGCCCTTAGAATTTTTTTCGAAAAATATGTGTTCATTGTAATAAACAGAGAAATGGCTATTCACAAAGAAAAAATGTTAAGTGGGAACTATTTTAAATGTTGTCTGGAAAACCTGTTTTATAGCCACCCTGAATGAATTATGTATCTTTATTTTTCTAAAATAAATTAATTAAGTGTAGTGTACTTAATAATTTATAGAAAATATTAAAATTTTCCAAATTGGTCTTATTGAGTTCAATGTTTCATGCTGAATAAGAATACATTTTAATTTTTTTAAATTACAAATAATTTTAGGATGGCTTACAGATAATTTATTTTTTAAAATTTGAAATTTGTTACAAATAGTTGAACAATTTAACTTTAAATTTATAAATAAAGAGGTTTTTATTGTGATTAACAAGATGATGTGTTTGTTTTTATGAATAAAACTTATTTAAGAGTAGTCTACTGAAAATCTAGTTTTGAACATTTTGTTTGAACTATAATATACAAAATGAGAAAGTTTGTGTGATTTTGTCGTACTATTTATTTTAACCTTTCACTGTATGAAAGCACAATTTTACTTGCTTTAATGGAACAACACATATAGAGAAAGTCAACTTAAATTATTTTTATTTGAAATAAAGCTTAAATTGGCAATGTAAGTTTAAATCCAAGCACAATATTATTTTCATTCCAATAACAAACATAGAACTAGCTCCATGTGTACCCTGATTGGGACTATGGAAGTGATAACTTTCAAAACATAATTATTAATTATTTAAGACAAACAATAAGTGATTTAGTTAGTGATAACTTAAAGCTCTATGAACATTCCAAGCTAATAGTATCAAAAATATGTATAAATACTCATAATGGGCCTGTAGTAGAATAATATATTCGGTGTTAGCTATGCACTTTAAAGGTTAAGGAGATCTCCAATTAAATTGAAAGATCAACGACAGAAGGTCATTAAGTTTATTCAAAATAGCAATTGAGTATCACAATATTAATTAGAAATGCCTCAACAATGCTAATTACTTAAGATCAATTAAAGCTCATACAGGGACATACAAAAGTCAAAGGCCAAGAAAACACCAGGAAGACAAATCCCCCTTAAACATAGTCTCGTCACTGAGGGGGCGAAACAATAGAAAGTTGGGTCAGCTAGCATCATTAACTCTATAGGAGAAATCCCCGCAGTCTTAAGTCGTAATAGTGAAAAATCCACTTATATTAATAATGGTAGAATCATTCTATAATAAAACAATGTTCCACAGAATTCAACAGCCACTCAGAACAACATAAAGCCTTAGGACATTAATGTCCATTAAATTAAGATGATAGAAAAACACACATGCTAGCTCTTAAGGACACTAAGCTGTGATTATCTTAAATTAACATTTATACACATCCTTAGTTGGGGTTCTTTGCATTAAAATAATTCGCAAAAACTCGCTGTTTCCCAACAACATGAAGCGATACCCTGTGTGAGTAAACTACTTTTAAACAAATAGTGATTAAATAAATAAAATAATAATTAAATTATGTTAATACAACTAAATAGACAGGCATTGAGCCTGCCATTCAACAGGACAAAGCTTAAAGCATGCTTTAAAAGATAGAGTAGCTGTAAGTTATCAAAGCTTTCTCTGAAGGAGAGTTATAACATCCACATGGATTTTCTTCACCTCGACGGTGAGCTCATTGATACCATTCTCATGGACATCTGTCAAGCCTTGAGCAGCAGGTGACGGATAGCAATGTGACTTCGTTGAGTGAATAGTAAGTAAAAGTTTTAGGGGTTGAATATCAAAATTTATATGATCAAAATTGTGGAAGAAGCAGTGGTGGGGAAGGGTAAATCTCCTCTCCCCTTGCATCGTTGCCCTTTGGTTGATAGAAGGGAGTCGATCCTATGACATTTACATCTTGTGGCCCGAGTAGTAGGCTGTGTTGGGTAGTTCTAGGCACTTGCACAAGATCTTCTTTCTCTCTCTTCCAGCCTACACTCAACTTGAAAGCATAGGCTAGATTGAATTGAACACATCTTATCGTTTTCCTCCATTTATATGGTTTTTAGTTTCATCTTTTAGGGAATTGTGTTGCACATCTCACACCTCCTCGGGAATAATTCAGATACCAGTATACTAAAATTTATATCAAGGGATTTGGCATTAATTGGCATTTTCCCTTAAGAGGTGACCATAACCTTTTTTTCCATTGGCAGCGGTGTAAACTGTTAACAATTGTTCCTCTTTTCAATGTAGGGTTCATTAATCTTTGACCTATCTGTTCTTATCAAACTTTCATGTATATAGACTTGTATGATAAATAACATTATGTATATTCCAATTTTCATAGGAAAAACTTTATTTGACAGCTAGAAAAGTTACTAGATCTACTTTTATGTATTCATACATCATATCATGTGATCTGCAGATGTCACTTTTGATAGATATCGTCAATATTTATAAAATAACACTAATATTTAAATAAAATACTATCAACGTTGACCACCAAAAGTATATTTGTATTTTTTAAATGTTCTTCCTACTAAAATTTTACTGTAACTGAGTGAGCTAGTCTCTCCCTCTTATATCAAAATAAACTTTTATGGGTGTACATGCATGGTTTGTATAATGAAAAGAAGGAATTGCATGCATGTGGCATTCTTATGAAAGATGATTAACTACAGGTTGTGGCAGCATTGCTCCAGTCAGGGCAGCAGCTGGCTCGTAGGGAGAAGAGAAGTGCACCCTTGATGTACATGTGGCACGGCAAGTATTACATTGGAGGAGCTCACGGCATTTCTGGCATCTTGTACATGTTGCTACTGGTGAGATTGTTGCTATGGGTTTCAAATTATCCACCATATGAAAACTCAAATAATTTTTTAACCTAAGGAGTGAATCACTAAAAAGTCATAAAATGTCATCAAATACCTAAGAATATCACTGAACTCGTTGAAAAGTGAAGAAGTAATCACAACAAAAATGACATTAGGGTTTTACAAATATTCACGTTTTTAATCATTGTGGTTTCTTTAAGTTTGCTAAACATAATATAGTTTATAGGTTTATTATGTATTACAAAACATTCTTCAAATGTTTCTAAATATATTAGGAAAGAATTCTGCTGGTATTTTTGATACTACTTGTTAAATTTCAACACAGAAAAGTAAGTAAATTTTCTAACACATCGGCAGGACACCACCATCTTTATAATAATTTAATTTAGCACCGCGTCTTACTACCCGTTCGGGTTATACGCTTAATTACTAATTACACTAATGGATTAGGAATTGGGAAGGTTGAATTTAGAGGAAGTGAACCCGCATTTGCGTGGAGGGAGAGTGGAAAACCATTTAGGAAAAACCACTCCCAGTTCACCCGACCGAGATTCGAACCTCGATCTCCCCGTCCTCGGTGGTCTGGCTCAACACGACTGGCGCGTTAGCCAACTACGCCACCAAGGCGGGTATCTTTATAATAAAGTTATTAAACTGTCAAATGGTAAAATCTCTTTGTGTTTTTTTTTTATCATAAGTAATATGATGAATCCTTAATTTATTAAAATTAGACTTTCATTATCTTCCTTTTCACACATCAAAAGCCCTCATTTCCAAAAGATCTACCATTCATTCATAGTAAAGAGTTGGAAAATGCATATCTGTATCACGGCAATGGAAATTAATTCCCAGTGTTAAATATTGTACTCTAAATTACATAAAAATGCTATCATTGTCATGAAAATACATTCAGCACTATATTTACTAAAGTTGTGCACAGTATTATACCTTGGTAAAATAAAATTGCATGTTTGCCAGATGCTATCAGATGCTAGTTCAAAACTGCATGCAATTTGAACTGTAAAATAAATGTGAATTGCAAAGAAAGTGACATATACATTCAATATACTAGCAGTATCATATGTCAAAAGTGTATCATTGCAATTTAAAAATAATATGTCTTGAAAATATTATCTAAATGTGAAGTAATTTTTTATCAATTTGAAATTATATTTTGAAACAAGACTTACAAACTTGGTCTATAATACATCTATTTGGTGGATTCAAATTGGTACACACATATGTTTAACTTGATTAAATTTAACATATTTGTAAAGAATAGAATCCAAAATATTTCATGGACCAAATGCTTTTAATAAAAAAAAAATCTTTTTTTCCCCCATTCTATAGCATAAACAGGGTGTCCAGCGGCCTGGAAAACGGGAATTTAGTCAGGGTAAATTAATTGAAAAGTCAGGGTAAATTAATTGAAAAGTCAGGGAATTTGATTGAATTTCAAGAATTTTCACAAACTCACTAAAAAATACACAACTTTTATTTACACTAATCAAACTAACATTTTTCTTCCAGTTAATACAGACCACAAATCTCTTTTAACATAGTTGAGCATAATAATATTATTTCTCAAGGTCAATGTGTCTTTACACACCCCTAGCACGCGTCCTAAACCAATTGAGACATATCTATGCACTTGCATGATAATTTGATTATGTTATAGGAAGAAGAAACTGATAAAGAAGGTGTCTCTACAACAATTTTAAATTGTACTGGTGTAAGGCAATCTTTTAATCTCTCAATATGATCTCACCTACATCTAACTTAGATCATACCACCCAACAGCACATTGCTTTAGGCTGATACTCTTTAACCCCTTCATAGAGTTAGACAATTTCAGATTGTATAGGCCCTATATGTATAAAAATGTTATTAAATCAAGCTGTGATCTTAATAAAATAATGTTTGTAATTTATTATGACTAGAAAAGTTGTTAATTGACACTGGAAAACCTGGAAAGATTAGGGAATTTTAAAATACATTTTTGCTGGACACCCTGATTAAAAACTTGACAAATTTTTCAAATATTTAGTATCCTTATCTATAAGTATCCTAAGTGCTATAATTATGAACATAAAAACTTCCAAAAAGTTAAGTAATGGGCTTTGATGTCAATTTTTTCAAAAACATCTTTAAATATAGTGATTAATTTTATAATACTTTATTTACCTTTTATTGACATTTATAAATTTCTACACATGACTTTGATATTTTATACATACCAAATAGAGTTGGTTCAGAAATACAATAAACGCCAGTGAGTATGTGGTGCGTGTCTAACAGCATTGTATTAACTCACGGACCAGTTGTAATGTGTAGAGTACCAGCAATGTGTCGAGCTCCACCAATGTATCATTTGTAGTCCAAATTAAGGTTTAATTTTACTCTAGGAAAAGGGGTTTTTATACAAAATGTTATTGCTTTTTTTTTATATCATTACATGTTAAATTCTCAGTTGATGTTTTTACTTTATTCTAAAAAGTTAAAAGCTGCTTGGAATGGTATAAAAATAAATTTTAAGGTAACCGATTAACTGTATATTTATATTTTCCATGGGATCATGTAGTTTCCATATTTATTGAATTCCCGTTTTGAATTTCATTGGTCAAGTGAAGTGTATTATTAGGGAGGGAACCTCCAAATTTTTGAGCTGAGCAAATTCTTGAGATTTCTCTGTCTGGTATGGGGTGTTTGGTGATTTTTGACTGGTTGATTGCTCTTCTCTCTACACTTGGATGTTGTTTGTGAATTGTATGGTTGGTGTGAAGAGGCGAAGGGATGGGTGGAAAACAAGCCAACAAAGAGTGTAGTCTACAGACAATATTAAGGTCAACAACTGAGCAAACTGTTTGTTGAATGGAGGAAGGTAGAAGACATAAATAATCTGTGTCCTAAACATTTAAACAGTTATTTTGGCTTAAAGGGATTTGGTTTTCCTCAGTGAGGGCTTGTGACCTACTGTGTAGGTGAAGGAGCTGGCTTGGGAAAGAAGGCACTAAGGACCTATTAAATATGTACGTAAAGCCTTCAAATACTGTGTCGGAGTGTGAGTGTATAAGTAGGGGGCGAGGCAAAAGTTATTAGCAAGGACTAAAGCCAACCTTAAAATTATTTTAACTATCTTAACATAACAAAAAATGGCAATTAAAGATGAATATTTTTTGCTAGAATTTTCAAATTATTAAATTCCAGAGAAATTTGATGTATTCTTTAAGGCTTTTATTAGACCTGTGCGGGATCCCGAATTTCGGGAAAATAGACATTCTCGAAACTCAGTCGAGAAATTATTATTTCCCTGATAATTTGGGGAAAATTAATATTCAAATTACAATACAAAAATTTTATTAGAGGCTAGTAAAGAAACAGGTTTAGAAGCGAACGCTGAAAAGACTATGTATGTATGTATATGATTACACAAATAACACAGATTCAGAATGATAATTTAGAGATTACTTTGAAAAAAATATAATTTGATATGATTAATGAGTTTAAATAGTTAGAAAGAATTTTAACTAGCAATAATGATATTAGAGTAGAAATTAGGAAAAGGAATACATTCGGGAAATGCAAGCTAATACTCTGTCACTAAGTTGTTGACATCTCGCCTGCTGTCAAAGAATGTAAAATTCAGAATACACAAAACAATAGTTTTACCTGTTGTTCATTATGATGTGAAACATGGTCTTACCTTACCTTATATGATGACAAAAAAAAGGTGTTTGAAAACAAGGTGCTTAGGAAGATATTTGGTCCAAAATAGAATGAGAATACTAGTGGGTGAAGTATTTTATATAATGATGAGTTACATACCCTGTACTCATTACAAGACATTGTTAGGATAGTCAAGTCTCACAGATTACGGTGGGCAGGACATGAGAGAGTCTAGAACCGTACCAAGGGTATTGTCTGGCAAACCCATTGGGAAGACCTAGACGCAGATGAGAGGATAACATTATAACAGAGAGAGATAAAGTGTAATGAGGTGGACTGGATAGAACCAGCTCAAGATAGGAATAGTTGGAATACTTTTGTACTTGCAGCAATGAACTTTCGAGTAGGAATGTGGTATCAAAACAAAAATATTGATACTGTACTTATTAAAAGTATCAGAATAAAAATATTTATACCGTACTAGTATCGAACGAAGAGTATTGCTAACAGTAAGTATCAGTATCGAAATTTTAATCTGGAAATTTTTTTGTCTAGTAATAATAGTTTCAACTTTTGCATCATAGTTGTATTTTCATAGTTATTTAAAGGTTGAATATTATAGTGGTTTTTAATACTTTAAAACAAATTTAAATATGCTTGTTCGCCATCAAACGTTTTAAAAACTTCCATAATTAACTTCTGGCAGGTGCCATTTTTTAACTACATTCGTTGTTTATATACTCTATCAAGATAGATGATTAACTATTGACAAACAATAGAAGAATGGCCGACCTGCCCTGCTTCATCTGTTTAAACAACACACATAAACTTTTTTGCTTCTTTGCTTGGGCCACCCTTAAGTTTACTTGAGTTCATTGAGCTCTACAAAAAGCTTCTTTTGTTTAGTTTGTGATGACCGCTCATTGATAAAGGGGTAGTAAGGTCAGACATCAGGCTGTATTGATAACCAAAGATGAAATAACAGCTATGAATTATGATGAGCTAAAAGAGATTGATTGCTAGAGTTGTTTCTAGCTTGTTATGCAGAAAATGACTGAGAGTTGAGGAATAGTGTAATTTTTTCTTCTTCCACAGTCCACCCAAGTAAATATTTAATCCCAGTAAGAGGGAAGATAGCAAAAAAGTTGTTTCTTTCGACACAGATCTGATAGCAGAGTGTAAGTACTAAAATCAGTAAAAGTATCGGAAAAAAGTATCAAATAAAAAAAATACTAGTATCAGAATGAAAATATCGCTATTAGTAAAATATCGATACTTTTTTCACATTCCTACGTTCGAGCTCCTATTGCCATAGAGCAAGTAAAATATTATATAAAATCAATAAAATAATATAATTGTAGAAAAACAAAGCACAAATTAAAGTTAAAAACACCAAAACATATCTAAACAGAGATCAATATTTTGATGTTCTTATTCACACTCGATCAGATGAGAAAAGTTTTCGGTATTCTTATGAACAAGTCTGTGGCTCACTTTTATTAATTCAGATTAGTTGGAAAACTTTATGTTTAGTTGTTGAAATTTTTATCAATATTCACAACATGATTTTTTTATTTTTAGTCATCAAACTCTATTTTTATAATCTCTTTAGGTTTATACAAAAATTGCTTGTTTAAAAAATACACTTAAAGTATTTGCATTCGGCTTATGTTGTGTATGTTACCTTACATCGAAACCTTAATCAGCACTGGCTAGTTAGACAAAATCTTGGTTAAATTTTATTTGGAAAATTTACCATTTAAATATAAAATAATATATAAATTATTTGAGTGTATGCCTACTAATTTTTTTATTCTTTTAAAAATCCTACTAGATCACAAAATTTAAATTTATTGTTCAACCTCAAACAGCCCCAACATTGGTCGGACTCAGCTTCCTCCAAAAGATATGTTGTTATAACAATTCCACTGTGGGTGAGCTAGTTTCAAATAATGATTAGTACTTAGAAAACACCTTAAACCGTGTTGGTGGGGTCCTACAGGTGACATCAGCCATTCTGCAATCTGGGTGCAATCTGGCACATCAAGAGAAGATTAAGGTGCCCCTCATGTATCGCTGGTATGGAGAGTATTATGTTGGTGCAGCTCACGGTATAACTGGAATACTCTACACATTATTGCTGGTCTGTTGAGATTTAATTTTATTCTGGTAATGATTAGGTCAATAAATTACCCTTTAAGCGTCAAAGAAAAGTGTTTTTAATGGTATAAAAATAGCAAGGTCATGTTTTCTCAACCTCCTATATAATGAGGCACACTTTAAATTTACAATTATAAAAAAAATTAAGTACATCTAATTTGGTCTGGCTAAGTTTATACTTGTTTAGAATAAATACCAATATTACGCATCTATACAAATTAAATTAAACATTGAAAGGAGGATATAAAAGCAAGGCCTACACCCTCTTAGGCCTTGCTCTTCTATCCTACTTTCAATGTTAAATTTAATACAGCCGTTTGGTATCATTTTTCTTTTGTTTGGATCTGTACCGATGAAATTTACTGTAATAGAAACCATAGGATGTTTAAGTTCAAGTTTCACTTCAAGATCTTCAATTGGTTCAGTTTAGAAACTATTTAATTCAAAGATTCATTTAGCTCATCTACTAGAGCTTAGTTTAATTTCAAATTGTAGTCAGACAAAATCTGGTTTTCCCAAAATATCACTCGTAACTAAGTCAATTCACTAAATTAACTATTTTTGGAAAAGGTGACCTGGTGGTCTAGGGGTAAGGTGTCAGACTTCTGTGCTGAGGGTCTGGGGTTCAATCCTCGGTCCCTGCACAGCTTTATCTGATTGCCAAACCCTTCCCTGACCTCTGACAAGACATTTATTAATCACAACTTGTGAATGTGAGGAATGCCAGGCCTTCACCGTGGTTCGGATTCCACGTTAAAATGTAGGTCCTCCATTTCATCTTACAATCATCCTACCAGTGGACATTAGCGTGTGTATTACCCAAACGGGTAGTAAGACACGGTGCTAATATTAATAATAATAACTATTTTTGATATGAGTTCTTGGCTACTATAAATTGTTCACAGAACTTTTAAGTGTAAATATTAAATTTCACTGATATGAATTTGTGAAAAAAAAAATTCATAAAGCAGGCCAATAAACCTGCTTGGGCACAGTAAACTAGGTGCTTATATCATTGTCAGTTCATGGAGCACTGCCCAAGGGTGCACAATTTGTTGAGTCAAATAGCTGTACATTTTTTGTCTCACTTTCCACCGATTTGATCAACTATACTCATTTCTCAGATGCATTGAGTGAGTGTTTGCATTGACACTCCACTGCCAAGAATGATTGCTAGTAAGAGTTATTTGTATGTATTACATCGTAGTTTCAAATTATTTACATCTACTGTTGGCCTACCTTAATTTTATCGTTATTTGAAAATTGTATAAAGAATTTTTGTGTCTGAAGCAATTTTTTGCGCCATAATGCTTAAACAACTTTTTACTATTAAGTTTTTAAATCATTAGAATGTAGTGTGTCATTTGAAATAATTTAAAACTAATAAAGTTAAATAAACAATTATTTTTTAATCTCTAAAATTAGTAACATTTTGAAATACTTATCACACAAGCAATATGTTGACATGGTTTGATATGGTGTATCAAAATGTATCCATTCTTTTAATTGTGTACAAAAAAAAAGGTTTTTTATAATTCTATGATAAATCTTTAAATAACATTAATAGAAATTTGTAAAGATCTTATAATTTAATTATGGTTTAAATAAGTTTGGCAATATCTTTGAATTCATATGTATTGTGAGCTACTTTGTTTCCATGCAGGCGAAAAATTATCTGTCCCAAACAGAGCTAGATACTTTGTTGCGTCCTACCATCGACTATTTACAAGGAATACGCTACCCCTCCAAGAACTTTCCTTCCTCCCTGAACAGTGATTCAGACAGACTGGTGCATTGGTGTCATGGAGCGCCCGGCGCAGTCTATCTCTTTACCGAGGCATATAAGGTTGGTAAACATGGCAACTCCCACTACTAATGACAGTTAAATTTACTTTTATAAACTGTGTGAAGCTTTGAAATGTCAAAGCGGAAGGTAAAACCTCCTTCACTTTGACTTTGACACACACACAATAACCTTCGCATCTTCAAAACATTTGTTTGAAGAAGAAAACTTCAACATATAATAAACAGATTTTAAACATCTCATTAAATATGACATATTTCTTATTTCAACATACAATCATTTTTAGAACATCTACTAGACACTCTTTTAATACATACTTGTGATTAAATAACATATCAAACATAAGCATAGATAAATTCACATATGTGAGCCTAGAATAACATAATCCTCTTTGTTGTTTTTTCTTTGTTTGGGTTCTTTTTTTCTTTTTTCTAACTACTCGTTTGAGTTATACACTTATATATGAATTACGCTTTTGGCTTTAGGGATTAGGAAGGTTACATTCAGAGGAAGTGTACCCAATTTACATGGAGGGAGAGTGAAAAACCACCCTCAATACAACTAGCTGAGATTCAAACCTCGATCTACCCGTCATTGGCAGTTTAGTCTACTATAAGAGTACCGCATTAGACCATGCGATCACCAAAGCGGATTGCACTTAAGTGATCATTTAAAACTAAAAAAGTTCTATGTGACAGCAACTAAAACCTTAAATTTGACTTTGACTTTTCTGGTCATGTTTCAAACTTCACTTCAACTTTGCTTCACCTTTAAAAAGTGATCTTCACACACCTCTAAAAAACTAAAGTATTGTATTTCTTGAAGAGGGTTGGATTTTATTAAGCTAAAGTTAGGTGTAAGTTGTTTGATGAAAATATTTTTGTAAGTCAAATAGGGATAGTTGCATTTTTTAGCCTTAGTCCTGTAAATAACAAACACCTTTTTTGTCTATCAATGGCAAAAAAAAGAGAAATGGTATTCTGGACCACACATTTATCATGTATGTATTGACCCCACCAGAAATACAATACAAGTAAAGAATCCCGCTTTTGCAAACTGTTATACTACTAATATATCCCAGGTTTGTATTTACATATCTCAAAATAGCACAATTGGTGTAATCTAACACATTGTCCTAAAGGTCCAACCTTAAAAAGAGAACCTTTTAGATGGCCTTGTAAATGCTTCTGGAATGGAGGTATAACATCAATAGTTCTTGGAACAAGTGCTTGCTTCTTTTCTCAAAATTAAAGGGGTACAGCTAATTTAGAACAAAAACAAATACAAACTGCGGTGAAACGTTAACTTAAGGAAACTAAAAATTACTGCTTTCTTACCTTCACTATCACAATGAATTTAATAGAACACTATAAAGACATGTTTTTATATCAAAGTAAGATGCACTCAAAGAAACATAGTTCAGTTCAATTTTCATAGAAAGAACCTTATCTGAACGCTATAAATGCTACTAAATCTACTCCATCAATCCATCAAAACAATAGTACCAATTTTTTTTTTTTTTTCCATAATGTGATTTCACATACAAAATATATCCTTTGAACACATCCTCAAAAGTGGCAACTCATAGCCATATAGCACAGTGAAGTAAGTGGCCACCGTCATTGATGTGAATACAGTCATCAGGGAAAAAATACGACTCAGACTCGAAAGCTTTGCCGAACGATGGGTTTCTATTTTTTCTTAAAAGTTTTTGTTTCAAACTCATACTAGAAGCATCTCTTCAACTTCTGAGTGTCATGTAGAGCAACATTTATTCTGTTGGAAAGTTGCTGCATGTTGACAGGTACTGCCTCGCTGTTTATGACTTTCCCAGAGCCCCTTACTGCCAGGGCCTTACTTTATCTTTCATGTGGATTAAGATAGTGCTGAAGTTTTTACCTTTCCTTGCTGCTAAGGTAGCCAGGCCCTTTCCTATAGCTTGGTCGCATACAAGTATTTCAAATGTTAAAACAAACACAGACACTCCTTTCAGGCTACTTGGCTCAGACCGACCAGGATATAAACATATTATTAAATCCACAATGGCGACGTGCATGAAGGTATCTGTATAGGACAAAAGTTCCACACCATTGTGTGCCTCCAGCATTGTCCAAATCAAAATAATGTTAATGACAATGGACAATTTCCGAATAAATGGCCAAAAACTGAATTTTGGCCGCCATTTCAAAGATGGCAGCTTGAGCACAACTTTTTTTGGGGGGGTTGGAGGGGAATCTTGAAATTTTAATCAGAAGGCTATTGATAATCTGTCTACAAATTCTCTTGCTTGTAAGATATTTTTTAAACTAAATTTTTTAACATATAATGAATGGCCCATAGTGGGGTCTGCAATTTTTACTTTTGGTAGATTATTATACATATAGAATAACTCATAAAATTGTAAAATGTTATCAATTTTACTGCAAAAAATAAATAATTGTATTTTTTAAAATACCTCTCCTCCTATGAAAATGTAACTGTAGAACTATATTTTAATGCTGTAAATATTGATACTGTAGGTTTTCCACTTTAGAAGATAATGAATAGACAGAATACATTACCCTATATTACTTATATTTGTCAATCTTTGCATGTATAACGGAACAAAGTCAAATTATATACAAAATATATTTTAATAATCGAAGGGCTAGGAATTAAAATGATACCTCAAATAGACATATCACCAAACCATAAAACAGCTTAAAAAATTGTAAACAATCAAATAATGAATAAATAAGATGGTTTATTCTTCCTCCTGAAAAGTTACAGAAATCAACATGGTACCTTCCTACACGCACCAATTGTTAGTGTAAATACATTACTCTATATTAGCTATATTTGACAATTATGAGCTATGTCCTTAATTATTGTTATAGTCATAATAATTACTACTAGGTACCACACACTCATCATCATCTGTTTCTAGTCAGTGGCCAGGTCAGTTTTAGACTTTAGTAAATAGTAAAATGCCTTCATTTTTCTCTTTCCTTAGTCCATTCTTCTTCCTTTATTTGGTTTCATTCGTTTCCTCTTAATCGTACACTTGCTGTTATCTGCTCCTCCCATCTCTTGCTTGGTCTCCGTCGCGGTATTTTTCCTACATACTTACTATCCCTCATTCCCCTTGTGATTTTTCTCTTTTCCATCCTCATTACATGACCATACCATTTCAGTCTTGCTTCCTCTACTTTCTCATATAAGCCAGCTTCATTGACCTCAGGGTCTAAGGCATTACTCTCGCAATATACTAAGACTGCCGGCGATGGGGAGATTGTGTTTCTATCTCACTTGAGTGTACTGAGGATGGTTTTCCTCTATCTCCATGCACATGGGGATACACTTCCTCTAAATTCAACCTTCCTCGTCCCTAACCCATTAGTTTAATTAGTTCATAAGTGTATAACCCGAATGGGTAGTAAAACTCGTGCTAAAAAAATCTCATTTACTCCCTGCACCTCAACTCTTGTCCAGACAACTTAATCTGAATCCTGTCTCTCTTTGCGACAGCTAGCATTTTCCTCAAAAACCACAATAGCTACCATAAGCTATGATGTTTAGTTTTATATTTTCTGGGTCTTACATGACCCCGGATATGTGCTATCATATTTAGAATGTTTTAGCTTATATTTGTGGCATCACCCACATCAGGCATGTCAAACTGGCGGCCCACGGGCCGCATGGGCCCTGTGTCGTGATTATGGATGGCCCACAAATTTTTCGAGGAATCAACATATAATGTGCCTCAATTCATCTTTTTATAAACGTTGTAGGAATACAACATTTGGACATTTGGAAATTAGTCATTATTTGGTGAAATCTAACAAGTGAGATTGGTGTACCAAATTTTACTCACTACTCACCAAAGATCGATTTCCAAAATGGTTACATTTATGCAACAAATATGTGTAATATTTGTCAGTACACAGATGTGTTTTTGCTCATGGAATGGAACAAACACCCAAGCAATCATAGTTACCGATGCGCATTTCTCGGCTATTTTGAATGTAACTTCATCAATAAATCTAAATCCCCTCACACACTTTGTGCAAATATAAAGTTTCAAATTTTTGTTAAAAAATGATGGGATAAGTCTTATCATTTTATGTAATTTTATTTTGGTTATAGTAAGGATTTTAAAATTAAGGTTTATCCGGTTTAGATGGTGACAATATTGAACTTTCTGAAATGCTACCCCCTCCTTATTTTCAATGTTCATTGTGGTCCTTATGGTCAAACGAGTTTTACACGCTTGAGCTACATATTTGAAGTTTGTGGTAGGTGTTTGGTGATGATCAGTACATGCAGACAGCTCTCGACTGTGGAGAGGTTGTGTGGAAAAGGGGTCTCCTAGCTAAAGGCTACAGCATCTGCCATGGTGTGTCTGGGAATGCGTACACCTTTTTGCATCTTTACCAAGTCACAGGGGTAAGTGTAATTATATTTTTATTTTTTTTATCAAGACAATAGGTGATATGAATACAAATTAATATGTACTTCTTACTCAATTTAGGAGTGTTGACTACCATCTGTATGAATAAACATTAAGGAATATTTATTTATGAATGAGTGCATATACTCTGTTGTGTTTGAATAAAAACACCATAAACTTATAATGTAGAATAAATACTCTAATACTTTTGAGTAACCTTCATAGCATACTCAAATTTGATGGTGCGGTGAATGTATTTAAAAATGACAGAGAGGTATAAGAACTTTACACTTTGTTTACCCTGAAATTGTGACAATTTTACCTTGACATATTACACTATGGGCTGGATGCAAGAACCATGCTCAAGCAAAGTCAAAATATAAGCAGAAGCAGAGGAAGGTTGATTTTCAAAAAATGACACAACGGTGTTGAGTCGCTCCTAAGGTATCTCTCAATTAGTCTTTGACCTGACTCTGGTGTAACTCCACCTTTGCTCGAACATCGTTCTTGCAATCAGCCCTATGACCATATCTTATAAGCTATGCCATAGTGGAACCATACAAGGTAAGCTTGATACCTTTCAAGTTAAAGGATGGGATATATTAAACATGTTTAGGTAGCTATGAATAGAAAAGGTGATTTTTAATCTAACTCACACATATAATGCACCATCACACAAAATCTTTTGCCGCACACATGCGTACTTGTTATGTGTTTTGAACAAACATCAGCCAACTTGTGTAGCCATAAAAATAAAACATTTCTAGCTCCTTTCTAAAAGTTTATTCATCCTGTGCAACTTCTGTGGCCTGCACAAACCCTAGGTGTGTGATGGTTTGTCAGTATAGCGTTAAATGAGCTGGATTGTAATTCTTTTGTTTAATACTGTATTTTTTTAGGATCTGAAACACCTGCACCGAGCCTGCCAATTTGCAGATTGGTGTTTTACCTATGGGAAACACCAGACGCAAATACCTGACAGACCTTTGTCTTTGTTTGAAGGTAAAATACACTACACTTTAATTGTATTTTTAGATACAATTTCAAATAATTAAAAAATATACCTACTTAAGCTTTACAGATTTTGACCATTTCTTGTGTTGGTTCGGAAAATTATATACTGCCTATTTTGTGATTTTGGTATGTACAGTCCTTATCACAAAATATTGAGCGGATTTCACACTCACATTGAAACTTAATGAGTGAATATATTGTGTCATGGATCATAAAATTTGTTCTAATAAAATCTAGATTTCTTGGTTTTATTAAATTTAATCAGTTTGAAAATAAAATCTGGACATGGGAATTGAATCTGTGAATTTTGACTTAAGACACCAATGCTTTACCACCATATCCAGGAATTATTCCATACTCATAGTCATTCTTCTCTCATTATTTAAGACAGAGTCTTATGAAGGATATGTAGATTCATCGGCTACTTGGAGCTATCATTGAACCTCAACAATCTTTGACTCAGGATCAGCGTCCATGCTGTTGCTTGTACAGTACTTAATTGTTCAGGGTTGGTGATATTCAGTGAATTTCATGAACTTTGTATATCAAGTGTTGTTAAGTAAAGTATGAAGCTTTTAGAGTAATTTTCTAAAATTGGGTCTCAAGAGCCGTAATTCACATCCTGCTTAATTTACCCATGTATCGTGTCATTTCCATATCATTTTTACTTCACCCACACAAATATGAAGTCAAAATAATCATAGGGTGTTTATATTAAGCCCATTTTGAGGGTTTGTTTAATTTTTTTATGAAATTATAAAAAACATTACAAAAAGCAATATCTTCTATTGCTAACTATGTAATAAAAATACCAAGAAATTAAAATATTAAAATATTAAAATATGTAATATATATTTGACTTTGAAATATACAGATGAACTGAAACATCTTCCTCGATTCTCTGCAACGGCGATCAAAATTGTAAATTATATAAGATCTTTGGTGTTTTTTAGAAACGAATTGCCGAATTGAATGAGGATCTGCTTGTTAATGCAAGTATCCTCGCTGAACATATTCTAATATTTTGATTGTTGCTCCTGGTGTTGAGATCATAAACTATTAAATTTGGCTGGAAAGAATTTTCTTATCACCCTGCTGACTTAAAGAGTCCCGGCTTCAATTCCCGGCTAGCATTGTTGATGAAATGTGGGTTTACCTTTTGTAATAAATTAAACTATTAGCATTTTTACTATATATTTTGGCTCAATGTATATTAACTCATAGTATATAATTATTAATTAATATGTTTTTGCAAACTTAAACCTATATTTGTAACAAACATTGTCATTTTACATTTCAGGTAAATTATCAAACTAATTTAATAGGTTTCTATAAACTCTCAAATTCTATCGTAATTGTATTTGTTAAGTTATTTTATTGTGTCACTAACATTTTATAACCTGTTATATATCAGCTTTTCTAGAAACTATATTAATATAATTAAAATTGTTATCCAACCTAATAATCTATAGACATCTTTTGAAGTCCAAGTCATGTTTTATATTTACAAAACTCAAAGTCGACTCCGGGAGCTGAGTCACTAAGATCTTTAAGCTCCTTTATGTAAATGGTGTATTGTCAGACAGTAAAAAAAAATCACAAGACAGTGGATTTGGAAGATATTTTAAAGAAATTATGGTTTTCTCCCTTCAGAAAACGAAGATAAGAAATCAAGATAGCTATAGGTTTAAGTACAAGTAGTGAAAATTTGGAAGTATATGTGGTATTGATTCACCAGGTGGTTCAATCTTCAATAGATGCACCTGTATTTACTTATATATGCGTCATGAGGCCGAATATACTGTGTTGATATTGTTTTTTAATGCATGACTTTAGCTTTAGTTACTAATTCTATATTTAATGATATCATATATGTGCAAAACTGGGACAATACCTAAGTTGTCCACAACATGTTATCTCTAGAAGTCTAGAAACTTTTCATTTAGACATAAAAATGCCTGTTACAGATTCATCATCATGAACTGTTTCCAGCTTGTGGCCGGGTCTGTTTACACATTAAATGGGACAATTATAACAGTGTAAAAACGTTTCTCTATACTTAACTAGCCAATTTCATGGCCCATCTTTACAAGAGCATAAAATGATGGGTCTATCCACATAGTAGGGAATTATTAATTAATTTTGTATCATAATCATTATAAAATTATTTATATCTGACTCAAAACTCAATATGACAAGGAAAGGAATGGTGATTGTCATTTTTTAATAAATACTCTGGGGACATGGGTTTTAGGGGCTTAGTTCATTTTGCCAATCTTTGGGCTTTACAGCAGTTTTGGAGAGGGAGGGTGGGCGATTCAGCTTTACCACATTGTGCACCAGTTCATTGATTGAGGAATGGGAAAAGTTTGACACTGGATATACTGAGGACAGAGGTCATCCAACACTGGATGGCTATGGTGTATTCCTTTGGATATGTTCCACTGCTTTACCCACTACCTAGTTTTTTTTTACATGTTGTCAAGTAAAAAGATTCATGAAACAGATTCAGGTTTGAGGGGGTGAGGTGAAAGTTCTGGTTTTAGAAAAATGTTGCTCAAATAATCAACAGTGGTGTGCAAAATAGGTAGATCTTAAAATTCATAAAAACAATTCAATTTTCCTCTAATATTAATTTTAACTACCATTTAATATTCTACCAGTTGAAAAAATTTGAAAATGACACACATAATTTGGGTTAACTAGGCAGTATGAGAGAATTTAGGAACTCATAGTGCCGATTTAGTAAATAGCTGCCTTTTTTTAATTATGAGGGCAATTTTAAATGGCGTCACTTTCAGTTACTTTCTCTTCAGTCTCATCTTCAGCTGTTCAGAGTGGCAATTTGTGTTCAAAAATTGCTGCAATATTTTGTTTGCCGCTTCTACAAGTAAAATGAGAAATACAATATGACCTGCACAGTATAAATAAATAATATTAGTGCTTACATACTAATTATTTATTAGGCTAATCATAGATTAAAAAATAAATTATATTTTTACCAGGAGTAATAAACTTGATACCTTCTAATCCTAACTGATAGGTTTCAAAAATATCGAGAACAGGTCCTAATATTACAATTTTCAACACCTTGATTCTTAACTCTCAAACCACAGTGAATAAAATTTTTGTTATTTTAGCAGAAGACAGTATTCAAAAGTTGATCAATTTTCATTGTGACTGTTATTAGTTATTTGGTCATTTCACTCTAGTAATCGTAAATTGTAAAATTTATTTGTCAAGACTTTTGTTTTCTAATCATCTTGCACAACTTAAACAAGAATGTTTTGTTAAGTTATTTTTTTCCTACTTACACTTTTTTTCAATTAAATTAAAAACACAGTATTTAAATAAAATAAATATTTTTAATATGGGGTTGGATCCATAGAAAAATAGTATAGTTGTTAATGTTGGGATTTGTCATGTCACATCATAAACAACCACGATAATTTTTTTTTAGTAATTATCAATAGAATTTTATCTTTTTTGTGATTTATTTTACTATGCTCCCATTTATTCGAGTCTCTATAATTCCTTTAACCAATTTTTTATTCATAATTGTATTAGCGAATTTTTTATTATTTATTTTAATCTCTTGAATATAATAGGATTTGAGAGTCTCATCCCTAGTATTATTCTTAAACCAGTTGCATTTTATCAACAAAAAACACATACAAATATGTTGCGTTATCAGTTTTCCAACCATGTTTTTGTTCTCTTTTAACAGGTATTGCTGGTGTTATCTACTTCTTGTTTGATATCCAAGAGCCAAATAAAGCCCAATTTCCTGGATATTCTTTATAATTATGTTTCTGCTCAAGCCTTTGCATTCATATTCGGGTTTGTTTTTCATAAAAATATGTTTTTTTTTGTTTTTTTTTAGTGCCTGCAAATGTTCAATTGATTTTTAATGTCAACTGTGTATTGAAATATGCATTAAATATCTCAAAATTTGTAAGGTTTTTTTTCATTATATAAACCTTATATTGCTGCCATTGGACAGAGAGGTAATGGCAACCATTACCAATAGCAGCAAAGTGTGAACTGTGTTCTTCTTTTCATTGTAAAAGCCATATTGTGTTTGTTCCATTATGCATAACGAATTTTTGGCATGCATATTCCCAGTTCTCATTAAAAATACTTCCGAACAGTATTTAGAGATAACCATTGTTGACCCACACCCCTTTGCCGCCCGGTATCACCCCCTCTCACTTCTTTCCCCAAGGATAAGTCATTTATAAAGAGAGATATAAAGGGTATTTATAGAAATTGTTACTTTTTACAGATGTTTTCAAGTTCTATATTTGTATGTCCTAGTTATTGTCAATATTGAGTGTTTGGCAATTATTTATTTTTATATATTCTCTAAATGGCAATATGGCCTGTACATGATCAACAAAGAACTATGTAACAGTGGCATAGCTAACATTGCGAAGAAGGGGAGACTGAAATTAAAGATACAGCCTTCTTATCTTAAATATTAGCTCTAGCTGACGGTTTAGCAGATATTATATTTATCATTGATTTTTGTGATTACAACACTACAGATTTTACTATGGTAGAGACGGGCCCCACTAAACGGCGTTTTGCTTTACGGAATTCTGTTAATGTAGCGATTTTTAATCATATATATGTTCACCATGTTTGGTGCTTGTCTTGCTCTTCCAACAATTTTTGGCTTGGTGCGCACAGTGAATGGCTTTGGCCGTAGTTTTATGTCTGCAATCCAGTCTGTTTACAGTAGTGATAGTCATGATCATTCAATAGTTTTTCGTTCATTTTTATTCGACTGAATTATCTATTATATGTGTTTGAAAGTTAAAAAGGCTATGTTCCGCTCCACAGCAATTTCTGCCTTACAGCGGGGCTCTGGAACCTAACCCACCATATGAGTGGGGCCATTTTGTACTCTCAATAAGAAATATATTTATTCGTCTTCATTTTAAAACTAGATTGAAATTAAATATTTTTTAAATTATTTGAATGTACAGAGTAATCAAAACAATGTATTCAGAGTCAAAATTAAGGCCCAATCTTACAATGTCACGTTATTCTATTTGTTAGGGCTTAACATAAGGTTAAGTGATAACAACCACTACTTTTGATTTACAATGTTTGGCTAGCGCTAATGTCCACGTAAAAGTGCTGGTAAGATTAACGTAAGGTCTACCTTCCGGTTATCAAACATAACATCAACAATAACAACGTTTTAAACACTCTGTCATATTGTTTTCAAAGCTATTGTTATTAGGAAAATGAGGTTACATTTATTTATCTTATGAAATGGGTTCTTTATTGTATGCTGATGATGATTTTTTAAATGAGCTACACGTTCTAAGGAATCCAAGACTTCGAAAACTGAAGAGTTACTTGGAACAAAAGAATTACCTGAGGTTTTATAACAAGGAAGAATTTATCAAACGTTTTCGTTGCACAAAAATACAGTGTTAGAAATTCTTAAAGTGATTGAACGCCAATAAAAAACAGGTTACACCATCGCTTTGTTTATTTTCAATCATTTGTTTGTATTTATCTATTAATTTAACCAGCAACATTTCCTCTTATTTGCAAAAATTTACACTTTGTTCGCATTTATTATTTTCAACAGACTTGGCAGGAAAATAAAGTTAATAAAAGATCGCAGGTAACCTTATTTTGACATAATATATTGGACTTGGCTTGATTGATTTGTTTTCATCACAGTTCCATAGACAATGTAATGACTTGCTTATACTCTCTCTGGTCAAATTACATCAATCAAAAGCTTTGTAACAAAGCTAGCACTTCGAGAAAGTTAATAATAAGAACTAATAAAAGGCGGCACCTGTTCATAATTTTACATTCACATAAAAATAGTATTGTAAAATACAACGCCAAGTTTAACCAACGGTTAGACTTTATGAACATTTAAGTTACAGGGATTTTGACGAGACATTGTAAGAATGGCCCTAAAAGTAGCTAACAATAATGTTTAGAAAGGCAATGTAAACGGTAAAACATCCCATAATTCCAGATTTCTTATTCAAATAATGGCATTTAAAAAAAAATAATAGCTTCATTGTTTAACTCACCTGTAATATATAGTGTTTTATTGGAAGGTGAAATAGTTCTTCCTGTAGAGCTATGGAAGTATAAAAAATAGTGATTTATATTTGACTAGCTGTGCATATTTTCTCTCACAAATTTATGATTTTAAATTAAACATTTAAAGAGAATAGAGGGACAAGGCCTACTCACAAAACTGTAGGCCTCAAAGCTCACAATTAAAAACACATAAATATGAAATTTTCGAGGTACTATAGTCCCCTTCTTCATCAGAAGAGAGTAAAACGTGAATTGGACTATGGCAGCATGGCTACAGATAATGGTCACTTATATACTGTTGTTACCTATTTCTTGATTTTTATTTTCAAATAAGTATTTTGAGTCACAGGTTCCTGGCATAGGTAATGACATCTTCCACCAGAGCGAAGTGATCAACGGTAGAAAGATTAAATTTATAATTTAAAATGATTTTAACTCTGGTAGAAGGGAAAAGTGTTTCATGACTAAAGAGGCGTGCTAGTAATCTTCTCGATTACTAGCGACCCCCCATCCTTCCTGTTACTCCCAACCGCCCCTGTCAAAATAATTTGATAGCACTATTGGTCAACTCGAGACTAGCTTCTTCTAGAGGTTAATAGCGATACCCTTGAAGAGGAGGATAGGTGAGAATCTTAAGGTGGGATGGAAGAGGCTGCGAGAAAAAGTCAGTTTTATGGCAAAATACTTTTTTGGTTGAAATAAAATAAATATATTGCTCCAGTACAAACATATAATTTAATTTTCTTCACATGGTGACCTTGAAATTTATTGAATATTTGTCAAGAGTGTCTAGGAATGTATTGATAACTTTTTCTATTTAAAAAGTTTCTCATATAATGCCGCTATGCTCATGAGGGATATTCAGGAACTATTGATATCAACATGTGAAGAAAATCAAACTTTATATTTGTACTGGAGCAATATTTTATTTATTTCAGCCAAAAAAAGTGTTGCCATAAAAACTGCAAAAAAGCATGGTCTTTTCTCGCGTACCTTCCATCCCACCTTAAAATAGTGATGACAACTAGATAAAATTAAACTTGCTTCAAAGTATGGTTAGTCTCAATAGGGGAAGTTAAACAGAAAAATATCATCCAGGGGAAGGAGTTGTTTTGTTAAGGATTGACTATAATATTTAAGTATTGCCATATATGGTCTACAGCATAGCCATCATTAGTTACAGATTCTACCACCAAACGCTGTAGTTAATTTGTGAGAAGAGATTTATAATCGCTGTTATTGCTTTATTGTAACTGGTTTCTTACTAATAAAAGATCGGATTTTGGTTGATAGAGAATTTAGGTGCCCATATATATTTACAAACATAAAATAAGGTTTTATTTCGCTCAAAGTAGGCAAGCCATGCTTTCATTGCTTTGATGGACCGACCATACCTGATATATATCTATATATGTGATACGGCCCAGAAAAACATGCCACATGTCGCTTCAAGAAATTGTTCGGCAGAGCGTTAATTCTAAATTCGGGTCGAAATTGACGGTTTCTAGATTTCAACGCCATCTGTTAGTTTGAAACTTTAACTACGATCGTAACCAGTAAACAGGATTACCAAGACACTAATAGTAGAAGAAATCTAACTTTAAATAAGGTATTGCGCAGGAATTGAAACCATTCTTAAGCTTTGGCTGTCATTTACCACAAATTGGTAAAAATATATATTTATGTTTGAAATATCATAAAAGTTAATTTTATAGCCAGAAAGGTAATTTTTGAATGTTCAGAATTAAGTTTTCTATTGTTAGAAATAAAAACCGGAAAATTATTTTTGCGACATGTGGCATGTTTCCTGAGCCTCACCACTATATATTAAAAATCAGGCGTGGTTGCTCCATCTAAGCAATGAAAGCATGGCTTGCCTACTTTAAGCGAAATAAACCCTTATTTTATGTTTACAAATATCTTTTAAATCGTAAACCTAATATAGCTTATAATTTTGGTAGACTCTTTGAACCTTGTATTTGTCAAGCGTGACTGTGAGTCTGTCCCCGCCCCAAGGACCTACTAAAAGCCAACTCAAACTCTCTTTTAAATGGCACGAGGGATGAAGGGAGGTAAAGAGGGTAAGGCGCATGCATGTCCATATAGGAAAAATAAGCAGAATTTGAACTGCCTCTCGGAAGTTTCTCAGCCAATGAAGGAATAGAATAATAAGAAATATACTAAGTACTCTTACTCAATGTTGGTGCATGTGCAGTTTTATGTCGGTTGTGTGTTCAGGACTGCTCTAACAGGTCTTAATTCCCATTATTCAAGTTATATTTTTAAATATTGTGCCATATTTATTTTAACTAAACATAATTCTCTGTATTCAACAGTGAGTTACTTCTCTCACTTTTAGTTATTATTCTCAAGAAAACTCAATTTTTACCACAAATTAAAGCCTTTTTTTTAGTTTCAAACTTTTTCTTTGAAACAACATCATAATTTAGTAACTTTGATTATATATTAATTGGAAACTATGATAGCTGCATACAAGGTGAGCACAGAAGCCATCAAATCTGCCTGGAAGAAGAAAAAAAATAAAGAAAATGAATGCATAAAAAAATAAAAATAAATTATGTTTTTAATTACAAAAGGAAAGAAATATATTAAGACACAAAATGAACTAAAACAGAAGTGAAATTTTAAATAAGGCTTTGCAGAAGAATAATTTCCAGACATGTTTTTTCTAATTACAACTAGGCCTACAAAAAGAGAGGAAACGTTATTGATGAAGGGAAAAAAACAAGTTGTGAGCCCACGATCAAGATATACTGACTGAGCCGCTGTTAGCAATGATAGTGCTAACATTTGTGGATAGATGGTGAAATGTGGTCAGCACAATGAATCAGCTGTTAATCTCAGTTTTCTAGACCGGAGCTGCTACCTATTTATTCAAGTAGCTCCTCATTTGTAAACAGTCTCAAGAAGAAAATTTAAAACTTCAGTTTAATGTTGATCTAAATGATTAATATTCTTATTTTGCAAATTTTTTCACAAATTATTGTCAATTTGTCACTTATTACTTGGCTAAATCACTTTTCTCATCACAGTTTTTTCCCACCAGATATTTCATGAACTGGACGGCTACAATCATTACCTAATTCAGGAAATGGACGAGTTTTTGCCCGGTCTGTGAAATGAACAAATGAAGGACAGGTTTGGTCTTTAAGTTGATTTTACTTTTTATCATTTTGATAAGTTAAGCTAGGTTGGGTTAGTTTAATATAATATCTTAAAACAAATTTTAGTTAACGCATGCTCGCAGGGAATAATTACAATAATAAAAAGGTACCTATTGTACAGTAGATAAATGGTGCAAAGGCAGGTTAGTGCAATTTTTGCTCAGCTTGTCAATAGAAGAGGCCATTTCACAAAAATGGACAGAAATCACCCCAATCGTGAAATGAACTGTTTCACTTTTGGGTGTAACACATAACTTTTTTTGCAAGTCTTACTACCCTTTGGGTTATACGACTAAGTACTAGTTACGCTAATGGGTTAATGATGATTAATGTTGAGTTTAGAGAAAGTGTACCCGCATTTGCATGGAGAGTGAATGAAGAATCATTTTGGGATAAAACCTGTATACCCATCCAGGATTTGAACCCCAATCTCCCTGTCATCGGCAGTCTAACTTATTGCCTTAGACCTTGCGGCCATCGAAGCAGATGATATAATTATTCAGTTGAGGAATTGTATGTTATATTTTCCATATTAAAAATGCTATCTTCAAAAGAGATTTGGGAATTGTGTTTAATGTGGAAGAGCTATATTTTATAAGTATTATTACTGCTTATCTTGAGCTGGACTTATGTTACAAAGTTTAAAATCAATAACTAACACATTACATTATGTTAATTAGCTCACATTGCTTATTTGTAATTTATCTAAAGATACAGTAGGATTTTGGTTGGAATAACAAAAAAAAATCTCACAGTCAATATTGATACCATTTTACTAAATTATTAGTGTAATTTTATAGGTATTGATATTATCTATCAAAATTGACAGCTGCAGATAACATGACATATTTATAGGCCTATATATCAAGGGCATAGAAAGGGGGGTCCGGATCCCCTGGAATTTGCTTGGTGCCCTCTTAAAGGGGGTCCACAAATAAATATAAAAACCAAATGTTTTAAGTTTTTTTACTCTTTCTGCAGTTTTAATTGTGTATGTCAACCGAATATTAGTTAGTGAATATTTTAATATTCACCTTCAAGATACACCTTGTAAAACTTCTGATTGTAAAATTAGCTCTGTCAACATTTCTATACTAATTTACTTCTTTTATCATACATTTGTATAGTATTGAAAAACAAAAGACTTTTCTTGGAATGATCCGAGTAGGTGGGGTTTGAGAAAAGGATATTATTGTTTGAAAGGTATGCTATGTGATTTCAGTAAATTTCAGCTGACTGTCATTCTGTTTTCCTTCACACTTTCATTTGATTCGCTATAGGGTATTGTTTGCTGTCTCGGCCATGCTCAAAGTTCACGTTTTTGTACTAAAAATATATCTATCAGCTGCGTGGCATATCATGTTCAGGGCCGGCTTCAAGCCCACGGATTGTCATCAGCCAGGGCAGTTAGTTAGTAAATTGATCTGTGGTTAGCTATGTGAACGCTGTACCTTGATGACATAGTTGTTCATTTTTATGTAATAATGTCTGTATACAAAGGAAAAAAGTAGTTTGATGAATTCTTTTTCGCCAAGGAATACTTAAATGTGAACCCATTCTAATGTGCTTGAAAATGTGACTAAACGACCTAAACTCGATCCAGAATCAGAATGCAGAGGAGTAAGTGAATGTGTTGTGGACCTGGAGGTTACTTCGAGTGGGATCATTCCACCAAGTGATATAAGTGTTTGTATTAAGAATGGCCCAATGCAAGTCTTAACTTTTAAATATAAACGAAGTACGATAAATAACAAAATAGAAGTTTTAGCAGTAGCTGGTATGCAGAATATAAATTCATAGAAATATGTTTTGTTTTTCCTGTCGCCATTTTGAGTCTAGTTCAGGCTATGCTGATCCTACTTTTGTAATAATGGTTATAGTAACTGGAAAAAAATTGGCGAAAAACTTTCGAAGCATGCTGAAAGTCAATGCCATAAGTTATCCATTACAAAATGGATCAGTTTTTTAATCAGCTGAACAGAATGGTACTGTTGTTTCCATGCTAAGTGACCAGCATAAAACAGACATAAAACGCAATCGATCTGCTGTAGCTACGTTGGCAAGGGTTGCCCTGGTTTGTGCAAGACAAGATATTTTCTCTGAGAGGCCATCATGAAACTGTCGATGAAAATGATACAGATAAAAACAAGGGCAACTTTTGAAGATTTTAAATCTGTAAAGTTAGAAAGTGAATCATTGTTTAAATTGTTTGAGAGATTGTTTAAATAGTTTGCCTAGGAATACGACTTACTCATAAAAGTGTCACAAAATGAGCTCCTTGATGTAGGAGCCAGTATAGTAATCACTCACATAGTAGAGGAGGTTAAGGAATTCAACAGTGGCATTTTTTACATTAATTTTAGATGAAGCAAGGGATATAAGCAAAGTAGAACAGATGTCTTGTTATAGAAAACGTTTTATTGATTTTGTTCATTTATCAGATCTAGATGCAAAGTCGTTGGCAAATAAAGCTTACTAGCACCTTGTTACTGTGGGGTTGAATCCAAATAAATGGTGGACGCATATGAGGTGATGAGTGATGTCAGGCTGCATTAATGGAGTCCAAACTTATTTAAAAAATGGTTGATAATCCTTGCGTACATTGTTATGCACATGTTTAAATTTAGTTTTGGTGGATGTAGCGTCAAGAGTAGACATTGTAGGGACACATTTGGTTTATTAGAGGCTATTTATGCATTTCAATTGTGTCTGTTTTGCACCATCAAAAGTTTATTGAAGCTCAAAAGAATCTTTATCCTGGAGAGCCCTCTACACGTTTAGGTATAATATAAGGAAGTTGTTTACTTTGAAAAAGTTTTTTATTCAACTAAAGCAGCACTAGAAGATTTGTCCAAATCATCTAACAATAAAGAAGCAGCGGAGGCCAGGAGAATTTTAAACCAATTTTGTTATTTCAACATTGTGTTTGTTTTGAAGATATTTTCAGAGATTTCGGACTAGCAAATGGGGCATCCATGCTGCTTCAACAAAAAGTTGTGGATTTTGGGCCAGCTCAAAGAGTAAAAAAGCTTTAATAACTACACTTAAAGAAAAACGATCTGATGAATACTTTCATTTTATATGGATCGGCATCCTGTGAAAAAGCAAAAGACTATGATTTACCATGTGAATCAAAATCTAGGAAAGTAGCACCACCTCACAAATTGATGAAAGTTTATATTATAACATCAGCCTTACAAGGATAAACAAAGGGGCAACCCACACCCAAAGTGGAAAAATGTAAACAAAATCTATTTGAAATCAATGACAATATGGTTGGTGAATTGGAACATAAGATTCACTAAGAATGACTTTATAAGTGATGCAATAAATGCTTGTTACCCTGGAAGTGAAATATTTCTACATGAAAAATCCATACAATCATTTGCTGAAAAATGCAAAGGATTTTTTCTGGACTTCAAAAAGTTTAATTCTGAGGTATGCTTAACTAAGAACACCTTTGTAAATAAAAAACAATCACTCAAAGAATTTTTTAATGACCTGAAGAAAATGGAAGTAGTTTTTCCAAACCTCTCCAAACTTTAACAGTCTTGCTAACGTTGCCTGATTCCTCAGAGCTTGTGAAAGAAGTTTTTTCATCCATGAAAAGGATTAAAACTTATTGGAGTTCGACAATGACAAGTAAAAGACTATCCAACCTGGCTATACTCTCAATAGAAAGGGAGTTAAGGGAACGTCTGGTCCAGGATTCAACAGAAGTTGTACAAAAAATTGCTGAAATTGGAAATCGTAGAATTAGTTTTTAAATAAATCAGCATTTAACTGATAGTAAGAAAACTATTTTTTATCTTTATTTTTATTGTAAATATTAATCAAGTAATTTAGTTATTTCATTAAGTTGTTTTTAGGCGCTTCCCTATCCTGGTTGACTATGTCATTTCAATTTGTCTTCTATTTATTTTCAATGAGTGCCTTATATAACAGAGTATAGGACACTGTTTAAAGTGTATAAGATCATATAATGAATGTATCTATTAACACTACGGGAGTGTGACACAATTTTCGTTAAATGCAGTAATTTGTGCCCCAACCCCAATTTTTTTAATCTAGAACCGCCACTGTTGGTACCTTTGTAAAGAGTCTTGGTTTTAGGAAAGGTGGCAACCCTGGGTTTTTTTCATCTACAAATACTAATGTGGATGCATTTTCTCTGCCCTACTCTTCACACCCCTACCCTTGATGGAGTTGTTATAAACGTTTGCACAGCTGATATATTTATGTTAATCAGTTATGGCTAGCCACAAATATTTTTCACTAATTTGTTCTCAACTTAAACTTAAATCTCACTCAAGATATTTCCCGATTTGATAAAAAAATATATATAAACTATTTCTAAGCGCACTTTATTTGTGTAATGGTGTGTTCTATAGTTACCAAAAAGTGGGAGTATCGGTGTATAGAAAGTGCGTACAAAAGAATGTCCTTCCTTATGGAAGTGTGCAGACTGCAGTGACGTAATTTACACGGCCAGTCCTCCGGCCACCCCGGCTGACGTCATCTCTGGTGGGATGACGTCATGATGACTCATCAGCTCGCTCGGAAACTTCAAGGGGACCTCATATCTCTATGCAGACAACAGAGACATGAAACATTGCAGTCTCGTAGCTGTACAATGTTAGCTCTAAAACGTAGAAAAATACATATACTTTCAAAATGTCACAATTTGTTCAAAAGTGACAGCTGTAGAGCATTTTAATATTTATAAAAGTTAAAGCTATATGATAGCTACAATTAACTAACCAAACCCTTTAAATCAACGTAATGTAGTTTGATATTTTGACGAAAAAGTAGGTCCTCATAAACTATATAATTATTGATCTCTAAACACGAAAAGTTAGAATATTAAATTCACACCACAAGGGCCACGGAACAGAAAAGTTTGTATAGTCTAAGACTAAACACAAATTATTCTTTCTCTCTCACTCAGTTTCTTTCAAACGCTTGCTTGAACAGGTAAAGTGGTTATACAATTTCTTATCATTTTACCTACATAATTTCTACGACATCATGCGGTGAATGTGTCCGGATGGTTAGTAAAACGCGGAGCAAAATTAAAAAGAAAAAATGCATATGTGTGTGCAACGCAAGTGGGCTATTAGCGCCTTGGAACACATTATAAGTCAATCGTTCAGACCCAGGAGTGAACTGGAATGTTCCAAGTAGACCGGGACTATAAGAATTATGACGGCCCTTAACATATATTTATAAATACCACTGAGGTGATAAGGTGAAGTATTTATGTTTTTATTATTAGTAAATTTAATCCCGAGCCAATTTCAGCTACGTTATCGATAGCTACGTACCTATTCATTCCACTTTAATCTACTGATATGATCAAAAATGCGTCTAAATCACGGGTACCCAACCCTATGCTCGCGGGGCCATGGCGCCCGCCGAACCTTTTCCGTCTGCCCGCCACTTTTTGATCACAGCTGAAAAGTTCTTGACTAATGATTTTTGTCGGAAAAGTGACAGATTAAAATCAAGTTTGTTCTTATCTCCAGGTATGCTGTTCTCAAGAAGTTAGTGATTGAAAGCCCCCCTCTTTCTAATCCATCCCTCTCATTTCTCATTCTTTGCTGGCTCATTTTCAAAATGTAGTTTATTACTCGGAACTTTCATTCTACTCACTAATACCATGCTAAATACTTCCTATTTCTTTTGTAAATATCTTGACATGGGTCTACCCAGCTTCGTTGCCTGAATAAACACAGAATAAATATATATTTTAAAAATATACCTAAGCACCAAAATGGTGGTGAGTAGTTAAATATTCCTCGTTTATTTATTTTGGTCTTGTTAAAATCATAAATAAAGCAGTATTTTTTATTTATAGCCATTGACTTTTGGTTTGGTGAAAATTGTTTCAATTACTTAAACTGGTTTCAGACTAACTTCGCGTGTGTACCATTTGCGTTATTTTGTGTACGAATTTAAAAAATATTATTTTAAATTTTAAACTCAATTTTTTTTTAAAATAATATGTATTTTTGTGTGTGTTATTTGCATTATTAATTAAGTTCGGCTATAAATTTAGTTGAAAAAGTAATTAGTGCCCGCCGCACTACCGTTAGTTTTGAATGTGCTCTAAGGTATAAAAAGGTTGGGGACCTCTAGTCTAAATTGTTAAACAATATTTAAGAGTTCTATTTTTGCTATATTTAAGTTTACAAAATGATCCTCTACACGCTACTTGTTCATATTAAAAAGCTAGTAACAGTCAGTATTCCCTAAACCAACAGTTCCCAACGTGGGATACATGCCAGGACTTTTGGGAGTACGCGAAAATATTTGAATAATAGCGGAAAAGTTACACATGCCAACAGTGTAAGACAAAGATCACACAAAAGTTGTGAAATTAACTCAACGCTATGGCGATCGGTGGTGCGAGTTTTCTTCTATAAATAACCTTAAGAAAATGATTTCAATTTCATACACTAAACAGTTTTTAATTATTAATAAATTGATTATTTAATTGAATATAAAATGTATACACTGTTTGTTCACATTATTACATTGTTTTTTAATCCTATTATTAGGCTATTTATTTTCAGTTGTAACAAATCCGTATTAACTAAATATTTTGCTACTATTAAGGACACCATTTATGGAAATGAGCTGCCAAGGAGTACGCAAGTGAAAAAAGGTTGGGACCACTACCCTAAACAATTGATTTTACTTTTAGCTGAAGAGATTGTTTATAAACAACACCCAGAAACAACTTACAGGAATGTTTACATTTAATGTAATCGTATATCTTCACAAATGATATCTCAGACTTATTCATTATAGCTTTTGACTATAATTTAAATCCCTTGGCCCTGTCGAGTGCAAGTCTAAAACCTATTTTGTGGGATGGTGAAAGGAGTGGCGTGGCTTCACAACCGACCAAAGTATCCTTCCGCGCCAACAAGAACAGATGGATCACGGAAACTTTAGATGGCACTAGCTACCGGACAGGTCTTGCGGAAAAATCATACGTTTGGAAATATAAGTTTTCTCGAGAACGAGTGAAATTTTTATGTTAATATTTTCAACACCTCTTCTAAGATAATGTATAAATGTTCATTAGGTGTTACATTTTCTTATTTTTTTGTTATGAAGCTGGCAGTTTTCTATTGAAAAATGTCAGTTTTATCGATATTTGATCACTGTTAAAATTATAGAGGTGTATGTGTATATAAAAAGTATTACTTAATTAGACTAACATGCTTCTATTCTTGAACAAACCGTTTCCGAAAAGAAAATGGCAAAATAATAAAAATTCTTGAAGATAACCGTTTGTTCCCATGGCTCTGTATTTTCACGCCAAATGAAAAGGGCCAATTGCCTTAATAAAAACAAGACCTGCTTTGGTGACCGCATGGTCTAAGGCGCCACTCTTGCAATAGACTAGACTGCCAATGATGGGGAGATCTAGGTTTGAATCTGGTCGGGTGTACTGGAGGTTGTTTTCCCCTTAAATGGTTTTCCACTCTCTTCACGCAAATGCGGGAACACTTCCTATAAATATAACCTTCCTCATCCTTAAAACCATTAGGGTGATTAGTACATAATCGTATAAACTGAGGAGTAAAAAAGTGTGCTAAAAACAAACACCATTTATAATTATTGAATAGACAGCTTTATTTTGGTTTAAAGTAGTGGTGGCAGTCCTAATTAAACCGGGCTATCTCAGTGGCCTAGTCCCAACCCTGTTCAATGATTTAAAATCATTACAATTCAAGAGTTAAAAGGGGGGGGCAAACTCTATGTTATCTTTTTGCGTACCATTGTTAAAGTAAAGTAATAAAATAATTAATGTATGAGGCTAAATTTAGTATGACTAGAATTTATAAGGAATATACATAGTGAAATATTTATAATATTTCAATTCAATTTCTTTATTATAGTCTTTATTATAGTGTGAGCAGCAGCTTTCCTTTAGTTAGACCTATAACAGGCCATCACTGAAAAGTACACAGGTCCCTACAATATATATAATTAATTACACGGAAAATAAGACAAATAATAATAGAAATATAATTATATGTACTGATAAATAGTTACGAAAAAATAGTAAATAGTAATGATAAGAATAAAAATAGCAGTAATAACAAATAACTAAAGAGTAGTATTGATAACAATATTAGTAGTCTAAATAATTCAATAAAATATTAGTAATAATAATAATACTAATATAATAATTATTTCAATTAAATATGATATTATAAATATTTCATTCTATTCACCTCATTTGTCTAGTTATGATCTCTAAACGCAGACCTAAACTTTGTTGTCGAAAGTTGTCTGATCTGATTGTTGTCCTATGTTGTGTGTGGGTGGTTGAGCGGGGAGGGGGAAGCCTTCAAATTTTCCCTCCCTCCCCCTCACAAAGGTGGCGTATTCGCGCCAAGTCGAGTATTCGCGAACACGCCCGAACTCGATCCAATTGGGCGCTGGTTACATTACAACCATATTCGAGGTAAAATTATTTTGGATAGCCCTTGGTTTTGTTTATTATGGGTCCCGCCTCAAATAGGCCTAGCACATTTGTTGGAAAACAAAATTAGTTAAAATTTTCTCATGGGATTACTGGGTGAGCCCTTTAATTTGCACAACGAAATTAAAGTTAATTCTATTATACTCGTGTGAATGAATAGTTACCCAATTAATCCAGCAAATTTCATGAGTAATAATAATTTGTCTTTGGTGTAATAGAGGAACAAATAAATAACTAAACCATGAAAAAGTAAGTTTTTTTGGGTACTATTTCACATACCCATAATCGTTCAAATAAAAATGTCGTTCGCGCGAAAAAAAAACCTACTTTTTTAACTTCTACTTAATTGGGCAGCTTCGTGGTACTAATTCGGTTATAAAAGTAATCATATTCATATATGTTGCAACTTTTGTATTTCATTGAAATCTCCCTTAACCTCTGAATAACGGTTTCATCTTTATAACGGACAGTTTAAATTTCCCAGGCAAATAAAAAACTCTTTATGCTCTTACGACGAGACCACTTCCCAATAACGGACACGGACACTGCTAGAAACGGAAATTTATGCATAACAATCTCTAAACAAACTAAAAAAATTGAAAACACCAGTCCATAATACAGTATTATAGTGTAGAAAGTTTAGGAGTGCCATTGTCTCGTGCGAAGTGTGAAGCAGTCCAGCCTTCTCCCTTTAATTAAAATATTTCGAATAGCTTACGTGATAATAATGGTACTTCAGTTCAAGGTCGTACGTCCCACCCCTTTCTTGAGCACATATAGGCACAGAAGGCCTACTGTTCATATTTCATTTTATTTGCCTATTGCTGTGTGTATTATACAATATTTACAGTATTAAAATAATACAATAAATATAATTTGATATAAATATAATTTGATTGCTGTAACTAATAGCCACAGACCACGGTATATACTGTAGATCTATTTAGATTAAACTGGGCTTAAGCACTATGGTTTAAAAAGATGTATATGCTGCCTGTATATATTCAAATAATGTACACTTCTTAGTAACGGACATTTTTATCCCGGAATTTGTCCGCTACTAAGAGATTTCACTGTACAAAGGTTTGTTTTATTCGGACGTATTCATGAGAATACTCTTCCAATGTAACCGCAGCCAACTGGCTATAAGAAAGGCAGAACACCCATACACAGGGGAGTGGCAAACTCGCATCGATGGTCACGTGGGATAAATGTCAGACTGGTTTGCTGGGGATAGGAAGGTTTGGATTCACATACTGCCTGGGTGTACAAAGGGTGAGTTTTTATGAATGGTTTACCACTCTTCCTCCACGCAAATGTAGGTACTACATTTCCTCTCTATCTTTACCTTTCTCTTCCCTACCTAGTTTGGTGTAATAAAATGCGTATAGCCCTGACGGGTTAGTTAGACGCTGTAGGGTAAAAGAAGGAAATGGCAGCTCTGCTACCGCGCTCAGATCTAGGAGATCCCTTATGCCGGGATCACGATCAACTTAAAGTTAACTTAAAGTAACTTAACGTAAAGGACCTCCTCGTGTTTTTAAATGGAGGCGATCACGATGCAGTTAACTTAACGTTGACTTGCAGTTAACTTAACGTAAGAGATGTCCTGGGAGATCTTTTACTTTAAGTGAATGTTACCTTAAGGGTATCACGTGATCTAGCCAGCCAATCATTATGCGAGTGACGTCAACAGGGCTATTTAATAATTCATTTGTTGGTATTATGACCAATGTTTACTCTTTAGCGTAAGTTCTAGTGATCAGACATTGAAACAAAATAATTAAACTAAAATAGAAAAGCTAAATTTATCAAAAAAGTTTTTTTAATATATATTTATTATATTGATTGAAAACTGTAAACACTCACAGATCATCACTGTACAACCAGTACAAATCACAGATCATACTCGAGAATGAAGATGTTTGGCTTGAGTTGTTACGTTAAGTTAGTGACACATACGTTAAGTTAACTTTAAGTTAACTTAAAGTGAACGTTACGTTAAGTTAACGTTAAGTTGATCGTGATCCCAGCATTAGGCCAGGGACACACAACACTGGTAGCGGAGAAAAAGACGCGTGTAGCAAAGCTGGTAGCAGGGCGGACACTTCAATTTGTGATTTGAGACTGGTTGGGGCGGATGGTATCATAATTTCTACGAGTTATACGAGTATGTAATGTGAGTAAAGTGACTTTGTCGAAATGTGTGGTGAAACACTGTTTTCTGAAGTTAACAACATAATTACTCTTTGGCAGAATAATAAGACAATAAAAACATAAAACGTATTTTTTGACATCCTCCTATATTCCAAAAATTTAGTTGGATATTCTTGAAGTTTTTCACATAAATCATGTATTTATCCATAATCCCCTCATTCGTTTAGTTCGTGGATCCAGTCTTCTCTATGCAATGAGTTAATAATACGAAATTTTAAAGCTGTATTTTCAGCTAACATCAAACGCCTGCTCGACATTCTGTGGTTGTTCAGAGACTGAACAGAGTTTTACGCGCACTGATATTCTCTGTGTGTGTCCATAGTAAGTATTCCTGACTGCTCTGCTCTCCGCTACCAGTGTTGTATGTGTCCGTGGCCTTACAGATTGTAGCTTTGAGTTTAGTGAGCTGACTATGAAACCGACCCCTAGTATAGAGCGCACGAGCCAGAGTCCACTCTGTTAGGCCCGCCGCACATTGGACGCAGGGCAGGCGCAGCAAAGGCAGAGGGCAGGCATAGCACAGGAAGAGGTTTCTGCAAGGCACCGCACATTGAACACAGTCCTGGCAGAGGGCAGGCATAGCACAGGAAGAGGTTTCTGCGAGGCACCGCACATTGAACACAGTCCTGGCAGAGGGCAGGCATAGCACAGGAAGAGGTTTCTGCGAGGCACCGCACATTGGACACAGTCCTGTCAGAGGACAGACATAGCACAGGAAGAGGTTTCTGCGAGGCACCGCACATTGAACACAGTCCTGGCAGAGGGCAGGCATAGCACAGGAAGAGGTTTCTGCAAAGCACCGAACATTGGACACAGTCCTGGCAGAGGGCAGGCATAGCACAGGAAGAGGTTTCTGCAAGGCACCGAACATTGAACACAGGCCTGGCAGAGGGCAGGCATAGCACAGGAAGAGGTTTCTGCAAGCACCGCACATTGAACACAGTCCTGGCAGAGGGCAGACATAGCACAGGAAGAGGTTTCTGCAAGGCACCGGACATTGGACACAGTCCTGCGAGGGCAGGCATAGCACAGGAAGAGGTTTCTGCAAGGCACCGAACATTGGACACAGTCCTGGCAGAGGGCAGGCATAGCACAGGAAGAGGTTTCTGCAAGGCACCGAACATTGGACACAGTCCTGGCAGAGGGCAGGCATAGCACAGGAAGAGGTTTCTGCAAGGCACCGAACATTGGACACAGTCCTGGCAGAGGGCAGGTACAGCACAGGAAGAGGTTTCTGCAAGGCACCGAACATTGGACACAGTCCTGGCAGAGTGCAGGCACAGCACAGGAAGAGGTTTCTGCAAAGCACCGAACATTGGACACAGTCCTGGCAGAGGGCAGTCACAGCACAGGAAGAGGTTTCTGCAAGGCACCGAACATTGGACACAGTCCTGGCAGAGTGCAGGCATAGCACAGGAAGAGGTTTCTGCAAGGCACCGAACATTGGACACAGTCCTGGCAGAGTGCAGGCACAGCACAGGAAGAGGTTTCTGCAAGGCACCGAACATTGGACACAGTCCTGGCAGAGTGCAGGCACAGCACAGGAAGAGGTTTCTGCAAGGCACCGAACATTGGACACAGTCCTGGCAGAGTGCAGGCATAGCACAGGAAGAGGTTTCTGCAAGGCACCGAACATTGGACACAGTCCTGGCAGAGTGCAGGCATAGCACAGGAAGAGGTTTCTGCAAGGCACCGAACATTGGACACAGTCCTGGCAGAGGGCAGGCGCAGCACAGGAAGAGGTTTCTGCAAGGCACCGAACATTGGACACAGTCCTGGCAGAGTGCAGGCATAGCACAGGAAGAGGTTTCTGCAAGGCACCGAACATTGGACACAGTCCTGGCAGAGTGCAGGCATAGCACAGGAAGAGGTTTCTGCAAGGCACCGAACATTGGACACAGTCCTGGCAGAGTGCAGGCATAGCACAGGAAGAGGTTTCTGCAAGGCACCGAACATTGGACACAGTCCTGGCAGAGTGCAGGCATAGCACAGGAAGAGGTTTCTGCAAGACACCGAACATTGGACACAGTCCTGGCAGAGGGCAGGTACAGCACAGGAAGAGGTTTCTGCAAGGCACCGAACATTGGACACAGTCCTGGCAGAGTGCAGGCACAGCACAGGAAGAGGTTTCTGCAAGGCACCGAACATTGGACACAGTCCTGGCAGAGGGCAGGCGCAGCACAGGAAGAGGTTTCTGCAAGGCACCGAACATTGGACACAGTCCTGGCAGAGTGCAGGCACAGCACAGGAAGAGGTTTCTGCAAGGCACCGAACATTGGACACAGTCCTGGCAGAGGGCAGGCGCAGCACAGGAAGAGGTTTCTGCAAGGCACCGAACATTGGACACAGTCCTGGCAGAGTGCAGGCATAGCACAGGAAGAGGTTTCTGCAAGGCACCGAACATTGGACACAGTCCTGGCAGAGGGCAGGCGCAGCACAGGAAGAGGTTTCTGCAAGGCACCGAACATTGGACACAGTCCTGGCAGAGGGCAGGCGCAGCACAGGAAGAGGTTTCTGCAAGGCACCGAACATTGGACACAGTCCTGGCAGAGTGCAGGCACAGCACAGGAAGAGGTTTCTGCAAGGCACCGAACATTGGACACAGTCCTGGCAGAGTGCAGGCATAGCACAGGAAGAGGTTTCTGCAAGGCACCGAACATTGGACACAGTCCTGGCAGAGTGCAGGCACAGCACAGGAAGAGGTTTCTGCAAGGCACCGAACATTGGACACAGTCCTGGCAGAGGGCAGGCGCAGCAAAGGCAGAGGGCAGACATAGCACAGGAATTGGTTTTTGCAAGTCATCGCAGATTTGAAGCGAGTCAGGGAGCTTTCACCCAGTGGCACAAGACGTGATATGGCGTGTGAATTAGAGGAACTTCTGAGAGATTTGGATTCCAAGTCAGACTCTGAATTAAATAATTTAATTTTATTCTATTCTCTTTGTAAAAAAAGAAAAAAAGACAAAAATTGTAATTTACTTTATGCACAGCGTCTAGTAACATTTTATTCTTCTAATGGGTTATACAAACTACTGTAGATTAATTTCACTAACTACAAAAATCTAGAATATTACAATTACCGTTCGAGTAATTCAGTTCAATAACAATCTTTTCCCATAGCTCATCTTTCAGCTTCGTCCTTATGTAGTCTGGATTGCTTGTTTCATATAATATTGGATGGTCTTGAACTAATTGAATTAGATGTTCCATCACAATACACAAAAACTACGTGACAGAGGCGCAGAGGACACAGGAAAACTGTACGTCTACTACAACCAGAGAGAGGGGGAAAGAGTTATCCCTACACTACACCTGTACTCTTTCCAATGTGCGGTAACCCATAAGAACACGTGTATTACAGATTTTCCTCTTCCTCGCCTGCCCTGCGGCCAATGTGCGGCGGGCTTTAGTGTGTTTGACAATGAGTGAGGATTATCTTATGCAATTTCTCAGGTCGCTTATTGATTAATTTAATGAAAAAAAAGGCCATAACTAGACGGGCATTGTTCTCAGACTGGAAGTGAATAAATGTATGAATTGATCAAGTGTGGGAGAACGAATGAACTCGAAACTTCAGGGGTGACCACAGTACAGACTTCCCGTGCACTTGAGCTGTGTTTTTGTGACCAGCCGGGATTACCTTTTAGTCAACTCTCAATGACTCTTACTCGGCCTATTTCCTCACCACGTTCCCAAGGCATCGTCAGGATTCAAACCAAAGTATATCTTATGAGGATTGAATATTGTCTAAGGCACAAAACATAGAACCATATCCACGAATGAGGATGTATCGTGCTACATACTTAGGGATGTGAAAAAAGTATCGATACTTTACTAATATTGATATATTCTTTTCGATACTAGTATTTTTTTTACTCGATACTTTGTTTCCGATACTTTTAATGATATTAGTACCCACACTCCGGTATCGGATTTGCATCGAAAGAAACAACTTTTTTGATATCTTCACTCATGTTGGGATTAAACGTTTACTATGGTTAAAGAAGGGCACAAAAGATATTGAAAAAATATATTATTAATATATTAAGCTATTAAATAACTTTCCATTAGCTACATTTTCATAGACATTTTGAAAGCTGGTATGGTAAAACCTGTTATAATATCCATCATACAATAAATACTATCCATCATAACTTTCAAGTTCCAACACATAACATTGATGCGATATAACTAACTATTCTATAATATTGTTAAATCATTATAATTTTATAATATTAAAATACAATTGTGATGCAAAAGTTGAAATTATTATCACTAGATAAAAAAAATATTCCTTCACATTAAAATTTCGATACCGATACTTGTTATCGATGCTTTTCTTTCGATACTAGTAACAGTATCGATAAGTTTCTTCCGATACTTTTAATGAGTACGTTATCGATACTTTTCTTTCGATACCACATCCCTCCCTAATCCCTACACATAGCCAAGGTATGTTCCACTAATCCCTATTATTATGGAAACACTTGCATCAGTGAGAGCGTGAACTAAACGCCAAGTTCATCTAGTCTGGTTTGCTGGTGATGGGGAGGTCAAGGATCAAATCCCGGCTGGATGTATTGAGAGAGTTTCTTCCTAAATGGTTTTCCCTCTCTCTCCACGAAATTGTGGGTATATTTCATTTAAAATTATACTTTTCTGATCCTTAGCCCGTTAGTGTGATTAAAAACGGATAATCAAGACGAAGTGCAAAATAAAATGAAATTAATTGTAATATTTACAACCAAAAATCTAGAGAATTTTGGTTGAATTTTGGATGATGAGAAAGAAAGCTATTATTTGAATACAGATTCCTTCTGTGGAGGGAGCGTGGAAAACCAATATGGAAAAATCAGCCTCATGCCTCAGTACACCCGACCGAGATTCGAACCTCGATCTCCCTAAGTTTGATTCACACTGATAGGACTGTGCGCAGACCGTGCCAGGACTGTGTCGTGTCGCTACCATTCACACTGATAGGACCGTGCTGGGACTGTGTCGTGTCGCTACCATTCACACTGATAGGACCGTGCTGGGACTGTGTCGTGTCGCTACCATTCACACTGATAGGACTGTGTCGTGTTGCTACCATTCACACTGATAGGACTGTGTTGTGTCGCTACCATTCACACTGATAGGACTGTGCTGGGACTGTGTCGTGTCGCTACCATTCACACTGATAGGACCGTGCTGGGACTGTGTCGTGTCGCTACCATTCACACTGATAGGACTGTGTCGTGTTGCTACCATTCACACTGATAGGACTGTGCTGGGACTGTGTCGTGTCGCTACCATTCACACTGATAGGACCGTGTCGTGTCGCTACCATTCACACTGATAGGACTGTGTCGTGTTGCTACCATTCACACTGATAGGACTGTGCTGGGACTGTGTCGTGTCGCTACCATTCACACTGATAGGACTGTGCTGGGACTGTGTCGTGTCGCTACCATTCACACTGATAGGACTGTGTCGTGTTGCTACCATTCACACTGATAGGACTGTGCTGGGACTGTGTCGTGTCGCTACCATTCACACTGATAGGACTGTGCTGGGACTGTGTCGTGTCGCTACCATTCACACTGATAGGACTGTGTCGTGTCGCTACCATTCACACTGATAGGACTGTGTCGTGTTGCTACCATTCACACTGATAGGACTGTGCTGGGACTGTGTCGTGTCGCTACCATTCACACTGATAGGACCGTGCTGGGACTGTGTCGTGTCGCTACCATTCACACTGATAGGACCGTGCTGGGACTGTGTCGTGTCGCTACCATTCACACTGATAGGACTGTGTCGTGTCGCTACCATTCACACTGATAGGACTGTGTCGTGTCGCTACCATTCACACTGATAGGACCGTGCTGGGACTGTGTCGTGTCGCTACCATTCACACTGATAGGACTGTGTCGTGTCGCTACCATTCACACTGATAGGACCGTGCTGGGACTGTGTCGTGTCGCTACCATTCACACTGATAGGACTGTGTCGTGTCGCTACCATTCACACTGATAGGACCGTGCTGGGACTGTGTCGTGTCGCTACCATTCACACTGATAGGACTGTGTCGTGTCGCTACCATTCACACTGATAGGACTGTGTTGTGTCGCTACCATTCACACTGATAGGACCGTGCTGGGACTGTGTCGTGTCGCTACCATTCACACTGATAGGACTGTGTCGTGTTGCTACCATTCACACTGATAGGACTGTGTCGTGTCGCTACCATTCACACTGATAGGACCGTGTCGTGTCGCTACCATTCACACTGATAGGACTGTGCTGGGACTGTGTCGTGTCGCTACCATTCACACTGATAGGACCGTGCTGGGACTGTGTCGTGTCGCTACCATTCACACTGATAGGACTGTGTCGTGTTGCTACCATTCACACTGATAGGACTGTGTCGTGTCGCTACCATTCACACTGATAGGACCGTGTCGTGTCGCTACCATTCACACTGATAGGACTGTGTTGTGTCGCTACCATTCACACTGATAGGACTGTGTCGTGTCGCTACCATTCACACTGATAGGACTGTGTCGTGTCGCTACCATTCACACTGATAGGACCGTGTCGTGTCGCTACCATTCACACTGATAGGACTGTGTTGTGTCGCTACCATTCACACTGATAGGACCGTGCTGGGACTGTGTCGTGTCGCTACCATTCACACTGATAGGACTGTGTCGTGTCGCTACCATTCACACTGATAGGACCGTGTCGTGTCGCTACCATTCACACTGATAGGACTGTGTTGTGTCGCTAACCATTCACACTGATAGGACTGTGTCGTGTCGCTACCATTCACACTGATAGACCGTACTGGGACTGTGTCGTGTCGCTACCATTCACACTGATAGGACTGTGTCGTGTCGCTACCATTCACACTGATAGGACTGTGTCGTGTCGCTACCATTCACACTGATAGGACTGTGTCGTGTCGCTACCATTCACACTGATAGGACTGTGCTGGGACTGTGCTATTAGCGCTCCTGTTTTGCTCATCGGCAATTGTAGACATGGATTAAACAGAGGAAGATGTGATTGTTGCATGTGGGCTTTATCTTATTTCACTTGATAAAAAGAGGAGAAAACAAAGAAAATACTGGGTTTGTAATTTGTTTAGAGCAAGAGAAGAAGAAATTCCACAATATATTTGGGCGACTCGGAGATGACCATCAAAAGTTTCACAAATATTTTAGAATGAGTGTCCTGAAGTTTGAAATCTTACAGAAACCTCCTGCATTCAGTTTTTCAGCTATCTCCTTCCAAATATTTTCCTTAATGAGATTATTATCATAATATTTATGCTTCAAATTATATAAGCATTCATACTCTTGAACCAACATTATTAAGTTTTCTTCATCCATAATTTGGCTTATTGCACACATTTGTGTTAACAATGTTGGAATGTTCAGCAGCCACTGTCAGATTGTAGATAAGAAGGACCTTCGTGAAGGTTCGCCGCTTGCCGGAAGAAGCCGAAGTAGGTGAAACGACATAAGGCGACATCATCTGCATTCACACTGATAGGACTGTGTTGGGACTTGGGACTGTGTTCGTACCGTGTGACCTTGGGAAATCACAGTGTGGATGTAAGATTTCAAACTTCAGGACACTCATTCTAAATATTTGTGAAGCTTTTGATGGTTATCTCTGAGTCGCCAAATATATTGTGGAATTCACCTTCTTCTCTTGCTCTAAACAAATTACAAACCCAGTATTTTCTTTGTTTTCTCCTTTTTTTATCAAGTAAAATAAGATAAAGCCCACACGCAACAACACATCTTCCTCTGTTTAATCCATGTCTACAATTGCCGATGAGCAAAACAGGAGCGCTAACAGCACAGTCCCAGCACAGTCCTATCAGTGTGAATCAAACTTAATAGGTTCTAGGTGCCACTTTTACAATCTAACCCCTCCACCTCAAGCCATGACTGCGGATTTTTTATTTTTTTATTTTCCGATTCAAAATTTTCCGGAAAATGTTTATCTCTACGCATACCTTCTTTTGACGTACTAAGAAACTAAAACACTACAGGGTAATCCTCAAGCGAAAGATGAGATCACGACCAAAACCTCCCCCAAGCCTGTTTAGCGAGTTGATGACACAGCCTTGACGGAGTATGTAAACACGAGTTGTACCCAGTACCCATGTACACACAATCAAAGAGTAGAGTAATCATTAGTCACCGTGATGATGGCAAGCCCAGGGACTCCGGAACCGTTGCCCGGGTGGGGAGGCTTGAGCCCCTCCCTCCTGTTTTTATTTTGTGGGGCTGGAACTATCTAAAGTTTACCCCCTCCTCCTTTCCAACTTTTTTTTTCAAATTATTTTAAAAGATAGTGTATTATTTATTTAACACACATTTATGTTGTACCTACTTGTAATTTTTTAAGAAAGGAATTTAATTTTTACGTCCTTTCTCATATGTCTATACCCTGATCATAGGAAGATCACTTTCAACTACCAACATTGATTGAAAGTTACTAAAATTTGGCATTCTAGAAATGTTTTATTTGATTTATTAATTATCTTTTTAGCATCGCGTCTTACTACCCATTTGAATTATACACATATGTACTAATTACACTAATGTGTTGTGATTAGGAAGGTTTAATTTAGAGGAAGTGTACCCACAATTGCTGGAGGAAGAGTGGGCCGCTATTTTAGAAAAAAACTTCAATACACCCAACCGCTATTCGAACTCCGATCTTCATGTCATTGGCAGGCCAGTCTATCACGAGAGTGACGCTTTAGACCAGGGATGTGCAAACTTAATTACATAAGGTCCAAATTTAAAAAAATGTTGGACCAAAGATTTTTAGTCATTAATATTTCTTAAAAATTAATAAAAAAAAATTATAAACACACATAATAAACTGACATGAATTAATTTGAATACATTGGAAACAAAACAATTAAATAGCTTAGTGGTCTTGAGTATGTTCTTAAGTTCGTTCAGAAGTTTAATTAGATGGGGTGTGAGATGAGTGAAACTATGAATGGAATTCCAGAAAAACGTTCATAATCTGGGTTAAGCTATGAGGAGTTGATTCTCAAGAGAAAAGATAGATGCTCATCAACAATTCTGTTTCCGATATCACTTCTCCTAAGTTTTATGGTAGAAAACAATTGTTCTCATGAATATGAATTTTTGGCATGTTTTACCAAGTTTGAAAATGTTGATTTTGCCACGGTTTTATAAATATTTGTAGTCTTTAAAAAAAAAGCCGGCTTCATAACTCAACACATTTAAATTAATTATCTATCACGCGGGCTGGTCTGAACACACCGGTGGGCCGTATTTGGCCCGCGGGCCGTAGTTTGTCAACCCCTGCCTTAGCCGATGCGGCCACTGAAGCCTGTCCGTGCTTATTGCCAGGTCAAAGAACACGGGGTGAGTTTAGAGATAAGGCCCCACTGCCACAAGGCTAAATAGGAAGTATACTCCATTCACGGTAGGAATTACTCTCTGAAAGGTCTTTTTTCCTACCAATATCCAACTATATAATAGCTTTCTGGTAGGGAAAAAGGCCTTTCAGAAAACAATTCCTACGCTGAACAGATTTTATAAAGTCAACATTTCAACACCCCATCATTTTGGTCTTGATCTTACTTCTTGTTTACAGACACAGTGACACAAACAGGGTCACCCACAGGATTCAGGGGACTGAAGAAATGGAATTTTGAGGGGCCCCCCTTACACATGCACACAAATTAACTTAGTTTTGTGTTTAAATATTAAGTTAATAAAATAATATAGCTATATGCACATAGAAAAATTATAAAAGTTTCTTTCAATTGCTAAAATACCTTTTGCTGCGCGTTTGCTGTGACTGCGGAGGACTTGTCTCTGTGAAATATGAATGTTTGGGTTGTTGGAGGCCTCGAGAAGTGGAACTCTGGGTAGAAAACTACCCCATTTACCCCTCATATCCCCTGAGCCTCCCTGGACGCAACCATACTCACCCAGCGGGCCGAACCTGTCATTTAGAGAAAAATGTCTGCGTTGTACTTTGTAAATTTTTTAGAGCATCTTACTATGCGTTCGGGTTATACGACTATGCACCGATTACGCTAATGGGCTAGGTATGAGGAAGGTTGAACTTAGGGAAAGTGTACTCGCATTTTCGTACACCCAACCGTGATTTGAACCACGATCTCCCCATCATCGACAGTATAGTATATTGCAAGAGTGACGTCTTAGACCATGAGGTTACCTTGTACTTGCTATAATATCTTAGTTACACTAAGAACTGTTCCTTTATTGCCTTTTTTTGCTGTTTAATAAATGATGTATAGAAACTTTTTGAGTAATTGTGGTTATTGACAAAGTCACAGTAGTTAAATCAACTCTATTTTTTAGGAATGCCAGGCCTCCACCGTGGTTCGGATCCCACGTTAAACTGTAGGTCCTCCATTTCATCTCACAATCACCCTACCATTACACATTAGCGTAAGTGCGTTAAACCCGAACGGGTAGTAAGACGCGGTGCTAATAATAATAATAAACTCTTTTTTTTTTATTTCATACCGGTAAATTGAATTGAATAATGAAACGTAATTTGAGAGCATTGCAAGTAAAAAAAAAAAAAAATTGGGCCACGCAATTGTATATACTTTCTCAGATAAATCTACTAGCTTTTTTTTATATTTAGCACCGCGTCTTACTACCCGTTCGGGTTATACGCTTAAGTACTAATTACACTAATGGATTAGGAATGGGGAAGGTTGAATTTAGAGGAAGTAACCCGCATTTGCGTGGAGGGAGAGTGGAAAACCATTTAGGAAAAACCACCCCCAGTTCACCCGACCGAGATTCGAACCTCGATCTTCCCGTCCTCGGTGGTCTGGCTCAACACGACTGGCGCGTTAACCAACTACGCCACCGAGGCGGGTATCTACTAGCTGTTGGACCCGTTCTTCACACGGTTAAGCAGCATCAAACGTAAATCAAATTCAAATGAATTCAATATCCGGCTGCACACTTTTTAAGAATTCCTCCTTGTACAATCCTGAGCTAACTATGACAATCATAAACCTATCATGGTAATTAATAAGTTAAAGTGTACCCGCATTTGCGTGTACGAACAGGAAAAAATATTTTGGAAAAACCACCCACACACTCGATCGAGATTCAAACCTCAATCTTACCGCCATCGATGGTCTAGTCTAGTGCGAGAGTAGCGCGTTAGACCGCGTGGTCATTGAAACGGGTACTACCTTATTCAAAAACTGGATTGCACATACAAACTGCAAATCATTAACAACGCTATGTTTACCAGAAGCACAATCTTAAAATAAAATAAACAAACTAATACACATTGTTACAGAAATATAGGATAAAAGAGCATCACAGTTGACCAAAAAGCATAAATAAATATATGCTCTGTTACGGAAACATATTTAATATTAATCATCATGTGTTTCCAAAGGGAATCAAAAGTTTACCTAGCTATGTCACTAGAATTTGTTTATTTAATATTGTTATGTAAACTGCTAGCTAGGCGCTAATCTATCCTTTAATTTTTAGCTTTGTTATCGCATTGATAATGGATCCCCTTAAAAATAATCTTTAGTTTTTATGTGTTTCATTATTAGATTTTTATCGTCTACCTATAAAAAAAATTCAAACTCTCTACCATATAGAGAAATTTTTTTCTTCTGTTAGCCATTTCCAGCTCCCTGTTTTTAAATTCCGAACTTTCCAGCTTTTGGGTATGTGCGTGGTCCTTTTTCAAACTTGACAAATTAATTCTTCTTTCATGCTGAAAAGATGATTTTATAGTAACTTTGGAAAGCTTTTAAGCTATTACCACCGTTTTTCAGGCCCCTTTCTAAATGGTTAATATTAGGTGTGTGCGTATTCAATTTTTCAATTCAAAGTGAACTCAAATCAAATATATGAAATATTATAGAAGCGAATCGAAGTTCTAATATTTTCTTTTAGTTGTTTTATGATTGAAAAAAATATAGTATTGTGATTATTCATATTACTTTATGCACTAAAAATCATTTTGAAAATGTTTTATTGCACAATTTTTTGTAATATTTCATATTACTCTGACAAATCAAGTTATTATCACAAAATGCAATTAAATTTCTTCAGGTTTTTTTTTCCTTATAAAATATAAATATTAGTTAATAATTTACAAAACAGCTCAGAATGGCCATATTTGAATATAACTGGAGTATTTTAACTGTCAATATTTTCATTGGTGAAGCTTCGAAACCAGAATTTGTTTCGAAGCAAAGTCAAAGCTGATGTTTGTTTCAAAGCGAAGTCGAAGTTTCGAGGCTTCACAAACCCCTAGTTAATATAACCCCTATTTTGTTATTTTTGAATAGGCCTATTTCCTCTACACTCTTGGAAAATCTCAATTTTCTGCCTCCCCTGGATTTTTTTTTGCCTAACACCCCCTTATTTTCTGTAAAATATTTTTTTTTTAAATGTAAAGCTAGAACGTAACCAACAAGGTTGAAACCATTTTTCCTACTGCGCAATCTATTATTGAAAACTTACGACATATAAAATCGTTCACGGCTTTCGACTTTGTTTGTAAGGCTCGGGCGATATCAGTCGATAGCAACAAGCAGCCAATTCAACCGCTGAAACTCCCGGCGCGCCATGATGTCCTTGATAGTTTTCTTGCCGGTTTGAAGAAGTAGTGAACAAGTCGAATAGACCGGACTGGTTTTCTTCTACTCGCGCAGCAAGGGCAACCACAAATATTAGTAGAGCCTCTAGCACGTACCATAATAACCGCATCCTTATCAGTGTTCACAGCGACTTCTAGAGAGATTAGTTCCAACAGTTTACTTCGTAACACACTTTGGGATGACAATATATTGTGTTGCTCAAAGCTCGAGCTGACAATGTAGGGATGGGGAAGTTAGAATTTCTAGGAAATGTGCCCACATTTGTGAGGAGGGGGCGTGGAAAACCATTTAGGGAAAAAAAAAATCTCCCTTGGTGTACCCGAATGGGATTCGAACTCCAACCTACCCGTCGCCGGCAATATAAACTAAATGAGACCTGGAATGTTGTTCACGTGCCCATATATTTGAGTTTTGAATTAATTATAATTACATTTTTTATTAATATACTGTAAAAATAAATATTATACTTATGTTTTGGATGTATATATTTAATGATTCAAATAAAAATGTGTATTAAAAAGGGTCATGATTGCATTTTTTTTTGCATTTACCCGCCTCGGTGGCGTAGTTGGCTAACGCACTAGTCGTGTTGAGCTTGACTGCCGAGGACGGGGAGATCGAGGTTCGAATCTCGGTCGGGTGAACTGGGGTGGTTTTTCCTTAATGGTTTTCCACTCTCCCTCCACGCAAATGCGGTTCACTTCCTCTAAATTCAACCTTCCCAATTCCTAATCCATTAGCGTAATTAGTATTTAAGCGTATAATCCGAACGGGTAGTAAGACGCGGTGCTAAATAATAATAATAATAATAATATTTTGCATTTATTTGATAAATAAAAATATGTATAAACATACTAGCGGACCCGACAGACGTTGTCCTGCCCGAACGTTGGCTTTTCGTTTGGGTGGAATAATTGATTTCGATAATAAAACAAATACTATGTGATCATCACAATTACAAATTCACAATGAACTCCAATTAGTGAGTAACACAAATATTACAAATTCAGTGTCTTTCAAGACAACATACAAAATAAAACATCTTTTAATTTTTGGCATTTCGCCCACAACTCCGCAAATATCAGCTGTATCGAAAAACAAACATAACTATGAATTATTCTCAGAAGTTCAATTATTCATGAACTTTTCAGAAGGTTTTAACGGTCAATTATTGATGAACTTATTAATTTTTTCAATGGTCAATTATTAATATTATATTCATTATTATAAATATTGGGGGGTGGGGGGGGGTTTGAAATTTTGAGGTTACATGTTCTGATATGCAAAAAAATCTATTAAAAAAATATCCCCCCAAAAAAATTCCCTAAAAAATAAAAAATAAATCCTAGAACCCGATTGCAGCGCCACATACCGGGTCCAATTGTGAATCTAAACCATCCACGGACCCACTCAAACACACACACGGACCCACTCAAACACACATAAAAAATGTCATCAAAATCGGTCCAGCCGTTTAGGAGGAGTTCAGTGACATACACACGTACAGAAGAATTATATATATTAAGATGAAACATTTGAAAATGTCTTTGCGAGCATATTTCATCATACTTTTTTTGTTGTAAAATTTGCAAGATTCTACCAACAAAAAATACAGTGTTTATAGAAGTATCGCCAATAACTGTTCAAATGTTGTTTGTAGGCCTAGATTGCTAAGTATATTGGACCACGGTGTAAACTGATAATCAGATTTGGACCTTGGGATAAAAAAAAAACACTGAATTGGGTTATAGGAGAAAAGTGCCTAAAATGGCATACTCAGATAAAATGGCATAGGTGCATTTTCTCGCAAGTACTGCTATTTTTGTTCAAATTGAGGGTATTGAGTTATTCCTTAGTTGGAATCATTGATACTCTGTAAATGGCTGACCTGTGCAGAAGGTTTTTCTGAAGTTATTAAAGAAAAATTGAAAAGTTGCTTAGTAAAATATATTTTTTGTTATCTTTCATTGTTAACAAATACATTGAAGGGTAAGTAATTTTACTGTAAATATAATGAGTGTTACTTCAAGTGTAATATGCAGTATTTATGACGTAAAATCGACCATAAATTATTGAATATTCTTGGTACAATATTTTATTATTTCATAGTTAGCAATGTTGGGTAAAATGGCATACCACTGTAAGGACAAAATGGCATAGTGTGTCATTTTACCCTAGGTAGCATCTTAGTTATTTAAATCAATCATTAGCCTGCTAAAATAAATGTTTCTTACTGTAATTTGTTCACCAAATTATATTTTTAATATTTGAAATAATTACTTAAATTATTTTTAATATTAAATTCAAATATTTTGTACGAAGATGGTTGTGACTTACGTCAGAAAGACAAAAAGGCAGTCATGGGAAGAGCAAGCAATGCAACGGACTATTGATGTGGTAAATAATGGGGAAATGGGTTGGCTTCGGCATCTAATTCGGGCATCTAAACTGTTAGGAGTATCACAAACAACTTTAAGAAGGCGGGACAGGAATAAAAACAAGCAGATTCAAGGTGTTTAGCAAGGGTTTGGGTTGATTCAAGTCCACATTTGACCAAGAATCAGAACGTGAATTGGCTGGCCTTGCTAAGAGGGCAAAACATTTTGTGTGCGATATTTGCAAGCCATGATAACTACATATCAAACAACAAAAGTCATAATAGAAGGTTTAATTTGTATGTTTAATGTTTTTTCTGTGTAAGATTAAATGTATGCCATTTTACCCATACAGTATGTACAAAATAGCACAGTGCTATATTTTGTATTTTAATTTTTTAACTAATAAATATATGTATTAGTGATTTTTTTGGTATTCATTTGAAAGATTATATATCATAGTTTATAAAAAGTTAGAAACAATTAATTTCAGAAGAATATTCTAGAAGAAATTTCAAAACTTAAAAATGGTATGTCATTTTAGGCACATTTCCCCTACCTTTCTCATCCCGATCATATTATTTACCTTTTTATATATATAAATTATGTTTATGTCAGACCAACATAATTAACAGTCAGAATTGGTTCAAAGCAAGCGTGCTCGACTGACCTGCACAACTTTGACCCTATTTTTGTTCCGTAACTACAATTAAAGACACAGTGTGGTTTGGAATTTAAGAATATGACCTATTCACCCTCAATAACCATAGTTTTTACTACCCATAAACAAATAAGGTAAAATATCACTAAATTTAACGAGCTAGTATTGAAAATTATGTACAATAAAACAACCACAATTTATTTTCCACCGTGCTACGCATCTTACTACACATCCGTGATATTTATACTAATGGGGTCAGTAGGTATGTGAAGGTATAATTGATAATAAATGTACCTTCATTTGTGTGAAGGACGAGTGATAAACTATTTAGGGGAAAAAAACCTCTATGCACCTGTTCGGGATTCGAACAAGTGTGTAGCTACAAGTGACAGACCAGCGAGTAGGGGGGGGGGGAGCGGGGTTAGGATAGGAAAATACGTCTTCCTCTGAATCAATGTAACCCCCTTCAGAGGAGAAATTATTCATAAAATGTACCTTTGAAAAAATGAATGAAATATAAAGTGGGATTCTGGTAGGAAGAGCCTATAAAAAATACTAACCTATTTTTGCAGTTAGTAGTTACATAATTTAGTTTTACAATTAATGTTGGTTCATACATGTAGGTGATATCTATCAATAGTGACAGCTGCAGGCATCATTCCTCGGATTATGAATGTATAAACATTTTATTATTATTTTAAGTATTTAACGTGCACTTTATTAGTAATAATAATAATAATAATAATAATAATAATAATAATAATAATAAATAATAATACTTAGCACCGCGTCTTACTACCCGTTCGGGTTGTACACTTAAGTACTAACTACGCTAATGGATTAGGAATTGGGAGGGTTGAATTTAGAGGAAGTGAAACCGTAGTTGTGTGGAGGGAGAGTGGAAAACCATTTATGAAAAACCACCCCAGTTCACCCGACCAAGATTCAAACCGCGATCTCTCCATTCTCGGCAGTCTAGCTCAACACGAAACTAGCACGTTAGCTAACTACGCCACCGAGGCTGGTAATGCACTTTATTAAACCCATTGATATCAGCACATGACTTATAAATACGCTTTATCTAGAACAGCATCCAGCACCCGACCGATAATTCATCACTGGGAAATAGGAAACCTTAATTTTCATTAATGCTACATTTTTGGGCCTTGCCGGGAATCGAACCCAGTGAGAACCTTAGTGCGGTAGGTAAACAGGCTACCAACTAAAAGAAGATGTCGAACTATATGAAAATTGTTTTAGTAACTCTTAAACTCAGTAGGGACAGGTTTTTGTCTATTTACCTTTCTTTTCTTTTCTTGTCATAAGGCATGGGCAGTTGAGAAATTTATATGTATGCGCATTTTATGTTATTACGAGTACAATATGTTAATTTTATAGTACATACAACTGCTTTTTTTCTCTCCTATTTTGTGAATAAGCTCCTTAACGCGCCTAATTTGGCTTTAGTCTCTCTTTTTCATATTAGGTATGGATTTTCTGCTAGAAGTCCAGTCTCTAGAGGTTTTAAGTTGCGGCATACTTGTTTGAAGTAGAAAAATTCAACTTCTATGGAAACGGCAAATTTGAAGTTCTTTCCCTTAATATCTTGTGAAATAGAAATCAGATTTTCAAATTATAAAAAAACATTTAATCTGAAAATTTATCCCATTTCACTACTTAAAATCTAGAAAATATCTAGTGATTAACAGCACGTGTCCCACTTCAGTGGTCGAATGGGCTAGCTCTCGCATTAGACTGGACTGTGATGAAGGTGAGCTCGAAATTCGAATCTCGGTCCGGTGTACTCAGTTTTTTTTTTTACTAACTGGATTTTCTTTCTCCCTCCCACGAAAGTGCAGATATAGTTCCTTTAAATTCCACATTCCTAACCTCTAAAATATTAGCGTAATTAGTATAAGACCAGTAAACCCTTCCGAAACTTTCGCACATTCAAGCTCCCCCCGCCCCCCCACAAAAAAAGATTTAGACTTGTTGGGTTGTTGTTAAGTTTAAATACTCAGCGAAGTGTATAATAAAATATATTAGAGAAGAGTATTTTAATGTGAAACGTATTTTACAATTTATAATACCTCTTTGTATACAATATTTGGATGTCAGAGTGCAAAATTTATATCTTGAAACTTTTATGATTTTTATTTTTTTTAACTTAAATTTTAAACAAACAATGTGTTTTAACGTAAACTGAGTATGCTATGTCAGAAGTCGGTAAAAAAAATCCTATCCACTGATACCTTATTCATCGCTGTAGGCTTTGTATTAGTTTAGAAAAAGGGATGTTGAAAACAGAAATATATATAGGACAATATAAGTCTAACCCGAACGAGTAGTAAGACGTGCTAAAAAAATCAATGATGAATTGTCTGTAGGGGATAAAATAGTAGGTAGTAAAATCAATTTTACAACGACTATTTTGTGCTTTTTTTCCCCCTTAAGTTCCTATTCTGGTGCTTAAATCCCATATTTTTAATGCCTATTTACCTGCCTATTTCAAACATTTTGTGTGCCTGAGAATCTGCTCCCTACAACTGTCAAAAAAGGTTTTTTCCTATGAGCCTATCAGAATAAGTCTGTCATCAGGATTAGATTACACTCTTGCGATTAGTTTGCTGTGGCTCTCCATTTTGTCTATCCTGGCTCAAATTTTGTTCCTCTTTTTACCTTCTTCAGCCAACATCGTCCGCTATCAATAATAGAACAAATCGTGCCATTGGACACGCGTTCTAAATACCAAGCTCACTTGGTTGGTTCACATTGTGACAGGAATATCAGTGTTCAAATACCGGCTGGGTGTACTGAGGGTAATTTTGTGTAAAGGTTTTTACACTCTCCCTCAGGTAAACGCAAACACATTTCCTCTAAGTTACACCTTTGGCATCTATACCAGATTAACGTAGTTAAATATATACGTATCACCTGGATGGTTTGTGCAGAGCAATGATAAACAAGCAATATATTAAAAGTGTTTTCTAAAAAGTAAACCTAACCTGTATTGAGGCATTGAAAACCATAGCATACCTCCTCCACCCTGCCTCCACCCCGTACCCCCTTTGCAAAAACGCTCGGAGCGAGTGGTTTACTATATGTTTTGTAATCCCCCCCCCCCCCCTCCAACAGGGCCCGATCCAGGATTTTCGTGAGGGTGGAGGGTGCGGGGCCGGTCTCACGGGACAAGATTGGGAGGTTCCCTCTCGGGAAATTCTGATGGAAAAATCCTTCAAAATTTGAGATTAATTTAAAAATTATTATTAATTAGAAAATATGAATAAAAAACCACTCAAGTTAACCGTTTATCTATTTTTTTTTTAATATTTGCTAGTTAAATTATGTGTTAAAAATGTAGATCAATTATTGACAATAATTAAGACGCGAAACAACTGGATTGTGAGAGATTACGTGACGATATAACTATTAGGGACTAAAGCATGGATTTAATTGGTATAATTTTATTATTACTATTATTTTATAAATACTAACTTAAAAAAAATTATTCAGGGGGTGCACCCCCTCTGGATCCATTCCTGCCCCCCTCTGCTCCAGACATAAATTTGCGGACACATACACCTCTGAATTTGAACCCCGACATTCCCGTCATAGGGAAACTAGATTCAACCAGAAGCGGCTTTATACTATAGGCCCATTAGGCACGGGACTAGGGGCGCCGGCCTTAGGGGGCGGTACATTTTGGATAATATTATTTTTATTATAATATTTTGTTTTTAATAATTATGTTTAAAAATTATTGACTAACATTCTCGAAATATCCAAGTTAAAGTCAGAAAGACGATATTTATTTTTAAATAACTGTATTTTGCAATCGCTTTGTAACTGATGGCAGTCTCCCCTTCTTCATGATGTTAGCTCAAGCTACTGTAGGGCATGTACAGTACATGCCTGATTATCTTTCGTAGAAATCTTTTCTCAAATACTAACTTCTGCCCCACCCCTCCCCCACACACTTCTTTCCTCCGAAACTTCCTAAAGCCCTTGAGAAAAAAAAAGGGGTGGGGGTCACATTATAATTGTGCCTAGGGGTGCAAAAATGTTAAATCCGCCACTGAATTCAATGAGGCTCACGACGTTGACCTCGTGCCCATTGGTACGAGTCATTAAAGATTACTGTGATCAGGTATTCAAATTAGAAAAAACAGGTACTAGCGATAAGTCGCTGACGCGAGACAATACATTTTTAGATGGGTTTACCCGCCTCGGTGGCGTAGTTAAAGTCTGTTCAGCGTTGGAATTGTTTTCTGAAAGGCCTTTTTCACTACCAGAAATCTATTATATAGTAGGATTTTGGTAGGAAAAAAGACCTTTCAGAGAGTAGTTCCTACATAGCTAACGCGCCAGTCGTGTTGATCTAGACCGCCGAGGACGGGGAGATCGAGGTTCGAATCTCGGTCGGGTGAACTGGGGGTGGTTTTTCCTAAATGGTTTTCCACTCTCCCTCCACGCAAATGCGGGTTCACTTCCTCTAAATTCGACCTTCCCAATTCCTAATCCATTAGTGTAATTAGAACTTAAGCGTATAACCCGAACGGGTAGTAAGACGCGGTGCTAAAAATTAAATTAGATGGGTTTTAATTGACGGTGTAGCTGTGACTTGTCATTGCCATTTGATTCGCGTAATCTTTTATTCAGAAATGGCCAGTCGGATAGTCGAGCTTTGAATTAACTCAATCTAAAATTGTATTTCTGTTTCTTTTTGTTTTTAGACCTGAGTGTGCATGTCGTGAATTAAACTTAGATTGTACATTAGAAAGCAATTTACAGGTAAAAAAAAAAACACGGTGCTGGAGAATGTATAATTTAAAAAAAATGAAGATACTTAATTGACAAATAAGTTACACGAGGAAAAACAAGATAATCACTGGGAATAAACGCTGCTAGTTATTAAACATTAGAAAATGAGCTGATGTCTCTAATACATGTAATGAGGTTCTTCGGTTCCAATACTGCCTCGGTATCACATGTTGGACCAAGGCTAAGTCCGGGTTCAAATCCCCCCTCCCCCGAAATTTAATGAACCAAATATATATGGCTTTATTCATGGTTCAAACAATATCAAAATTAAGGCACAAGTACACATTAGGGGGCTGTGTTACCGTAAAAAGCACTTCAGATAGCTAGAAACAAGGCCGTAGTCAGGGGGGTTTTCGGGGTTCAAACCCCCCCGAAATTTTATGAATAAAATATATATGACTTTATTAATGGTTCAAACAATATTATCATTAAGGCACAAGTACAAATTAGGGGGCTGTGTTACCATAAAAAGCACTTCAGAGAGCTTCCAGAGGTGTTTATTATTTAGAATTATTTTCTAGCCTCCGTCAATTGGGGGATGGGCCCACCAAACTCCCCCTGAAATTATTGGCTGGCTACGGCCTTGGCTAGAAATGTTTAATATTTGGAGATTTTCCTAGCCTTCAGCAGTTAGGGGGGTTATGTTTCCATAAAAAACACTTCAGATAGCTTCTAAAGGTGTTTAATATTTACAATTTTTTCTAGCCTCCGGCAATTGGGGGATGTGCCCATCAAACCCCCCTGAAATTATTGGCTGGCTACGGCCTTGTGTCGAACCATGATTGATATATTATATTTTAGTACCACGTCTTATAACTAGTTCGGTTTATACGCTTATGTACAAATTACGCTAATGGTTTTAGGGTTTAGGAAGGCCATATTTAGAGAAAGCGTACCCGCATTTTCGTGGAGGTAGAGTGTAAAACCATTTTGGAAAAAACACCCTCAGTACACCCGACCGAGATTCGAACTTTGATCTCCCCGTCTACTGAAGCGGTAATAATATTAACGCTAGGCCTATTATGAATTATATATATAATATTCAAATAAGATGTGTATGTACATGTGTGTCTAACAACAATCTACAAATTATAAATACTTTTTCCAAAAATGTATTAATATAATGATCAAACAGCGTTTTACGGGTGCCCGCGTAATGTTTGAAATGACGTCAAACGATGACGTCAGCAGTTTATTGAAGGGGAAGGGAAGACTGAAACCTGTTGTACGTACAGGTGTTTATTGTTGACTCGAAGGAAGCTGCTAAGCTAATATCATACTTCAAAATATAAGTTAGTGAAACAATTAAATATAGTGACTACGTTCTAAATGAAATAGTTGATACTTTAAACCATAAACTAATGTATAAGCTAATCAATTTCATTTTTAAATAACTATATTTATAATTTGAATAAAGTTTAATGCTGTAATTAGTTTGAATAAGTGCTAAGGTTAGTATTTTCTTTGTGCAAAGAAGAGATTTATGTAGTTTATTTTAAATTTTAAGCTCTTCAAAGATCTCTAGCCAGTGATATTCATATCGAGCGCTGAAAAGCACTGCACATGGCATCGTCCCATTATTGCATAATAAAATAGTTCTTAAAATGAGGGTGTAATTATTTAATTTAGAAGTAAGTTAGTATAAATTTAATTCTAATTTGGATATTTTCGGTAAGCTTTACATATTGTGAACACATTCGTAAGATATGTCGTTCATCTCTTATGAGCAATGCTTTTATATCATCAAATGGACTGACTCATTCTCGGTGTGTCACAAGTTTCTGCCCGGTAGCCAATAGCCTTCGTTATGTGCGGAGTGATACTACGCCATTTTGTTCGTGATGATTCCCCCCTCCCACTGGACCTGTGACGAAGCCCTGGAATTTTGACGTGGCTACTACGTACTTGCCTGTTTGCCCACTCCGATTGCAGCAAAGTTGGTGACGAGGAATACGTAACTGGTAAGTACTCAGCTGAAGAATAATAACAACCAAGCGTGGCCTAATGTTTGTTTGATTATTTGGATTGTTGTAGGCTCGGATTTCAAAGAAATAAGGTCTAAAAAATGTTAAACAACATTTTAAAGATCATACAGGAAAAGGTAGATAATATGGCGTCGTATGTAATGATTGTATGTGTAAATTTAGAAATAAGCTCCACCATTCCACCCGGTTAGGTGTATTTGCCCGGTGAATATGAAATATTCTATATTCAAATTTTGAAGTTTACACTTACTAAGAAGTAGATTATTCTGTAATACATTATTAATATTTATTTTGATGGATTGTTCAGTCGAGTCATTATGTAATAAAATTTTAGGATACTTTTACAACAACACAAGGTGAACTCTACAATCATTAATTAGTACCGGTAATCTAGATTATTTTTAAATATTTACCTTTTTAAGTAGGGAATTATTCCGGGGAAAGGCTTTTTATTTGAAACGTGCATAAGCTTAATCATTATTTATTTTTAACCTATAGCATTCATAAGTCTTTTACAAGCTTTACTTAATTTTGTTAGTAATATTGATTTGTTTGAAAACCTTAGGGCATTACGTCCCAAGGCTATGGACGGCATGGTAGAGGAAAACGGAACTACTGGCAACCCTGGTGGTGATCCCTTGGCACATTCTCCTGGGGACAACAACACATCGGTGGTTGTCACTTCGGTACAAAGTTCTTCCTCACAACAGCACCATCTGGTGGCTGCTACCAGTATAGTGCAACTCACACTCCCAACACATGTCACTAACAACAATACAACCATTCCACAGGTACAGGGGTACCGGAACCCCTTTTAAAGTTTCACTTTGGGATGTTAGAGCATACAAGGCTGTTTGTTAAAGATAGCTTGGATTTTATTAATATTTTGTTTCTATCGTACCATAGTGTATTTTGTCTTTTAGTCCGCCTTGGTTTCCCTGTCAAGTAGCCTCACGTTATGTAGATAGATGGGCCATATAATTGCATTATGTTGATTCGGAGCTAGTGCATGCTGAGGGTAAGGTTCTTTAAATTTTTTCAATGTCATGTAGGCCTAATAGATTTTATAATAAGAAAACTTACTTTATTAGAGTCATCTTCAAACTCCTAGATTATAGCCCAATGATGATTTGACATATTTATTAATATACATTACTGTTTACAAGCACAGCAACTTCCTTTTTTTATGAAACAAGCGTAACTCTTGTATCTGAATAAGTATTGTATTATTTTGTCTAAAAACACTTTGTACATATCTTCTAATGAAACAACCAGTAGTAGACTGTCACACATTTTAATCAAAATTGGAAAAACCATCTCAATTATTACTTCAGAGTTATTTTGGAGTACGTGTCTTTTCGCACACAGTTTTTTTTTTTTTTGTTTTACAACTAAAACTATCCTAACCAAGCCTTACCTAACCTTTCAAAGTGAGAAAAATAAAAATTTCAATGAAACATTTTGTTTTTAAAATACCCTATGAGAAGAAATTGAAGGATCAAGATAGCCTAATGGAATAGGAATCTATAGGAACATGCATCAAAATAGTGTGAATGTGCTCTGTGACCGTGTTTGTGAATATAGTGCAACATATTTTAAGAATCTTTGAATTTAATGAAAAAATATGTTGTTGACACATGAAAGGTTAGGTTTTGTTTATTTAGGATAGTTTGTAATAATATAAAAATACAAATGCTAACTATTTCATACTACTTTTGGTGCTATGTGACTTTAAAAAAAAAAGTTCTATATATCCTATATTAACCTAGCATTCTTTTGTAAATTAGGTGAGGTTATTTAAAAAAAATTAAACCCTAAGAATTATTTTACAATAGGTATTAATTTTGTTATTATTGGAAAAATTTGCTTTTGTTGATGGATGGTTAAAAATATAGAATCTATCATACAACAGAAAAAAAATTAAAGAATCTCACCCTTGGCGTGCTTTATTCCTGTTGATTCTATTAAATTAAACATTGAAAGGAGGATAGAAGGTAAAAGCCTACTACACACCAGAAAGTGGTTGGCCTCGAGTTCACAATTTTTAAACACAACACATATCTATGAAATTTCTAGGGTATATCAGTCCCCTTCTTCAGCAGAAGAGAGTAGAAAGAAAGAAAATTTCACAAGTATGCATTTTGTTATGTTTTTGATTGTGAACTTCGAGGCCTAGAATATTCTGATAAGGTTGTAGGTTTGGCCTTTCTATTGTCTTTTCAATGTTAAATTTAATATAGCCGTTTGGTGCCATTTTGCCTTTATTGATTTTATTAGGAATTCCTAACACTTGGTTATAGATGATTTTGATAATTTAGGTACTTATATTTTATTTAAATTAAAGGTTTCAAACCCCTTTAAAATATTTAGTTATCCTTAAACTTGCAAAAGTTTTTGAAGTCTTTCTCCTAAATTCGTTAACCAACTTGTCTAACAAACCTAAATTAATTCAGAAATTAAATATAAATGCTTGAATATTTTTTCTTAGGCCTTCTCTTTCCCAAAATGTAAACACATCTACTGGTAGGCCTACCAATTTTTATGGATTGAAAATCAAACAACATATAGTTTTTAGCCTAAGAACCGTACTAGGATTGCTACTCATCCTGTTATTTGCGGAATTACTTTGGTTTGGATGTTACTTACATCCATCCATACAAAGGAGCTAGGGATGCAAAATTTTCCTCAATTTTCACAACAATACTAATTTAATGCTTATTTTTATTAGTTTGCAATAGTAGCCTATTAGAAATATAAATATTCAGCTATTTGTTTTAAATCATAGTTGGTTTTTGGTGACTTAAGGGAGAATTTAAAAAGAAATAGGTTGAATAGATTTCACTGTTTGAAAAAAAACCCACTAAAATAAACTCTATTTCTGTTAAATATTTAGGCCTACATTCTTAACATGTTTTCGCCAGATTACCATTAAAAAACCAGTTCCTAATAGCTTCTGAAGTCATACAATTTTCATAATAGTTACAGACCAGATATCATTTACTGCCATGTGAAAAAGTCTCTTAGAAACAATTTAATTTTGGGAAAAGTGGCAACTTTAAGCTACACAACAGTGAAAGTTTGAATATGATTAAAAACCAATAAAAGTATGCCCATCCATTTCACTTATAATTTCAATCAATTCTTATTAATAAATATGAAAATCTGGGTATTAATTTTTATTAAGTAAGATTTACACCATTATAATGCATATTAGTGTACTAGGCTAAATAAACAAATTGGGTTATAATTTACTAACATAATCTATAGCTTAATTTAACTTAACTTTTTACAAATAATCTTGAATCCTTAGCTTCAAGCCTGAAAATCAGTTGCCAATTTTTGTCTTTTTGATTCATGAATCAAAAATAAAATGCCTTAATATAGCCACAATACCTAGAACTAAATTATGGATAACGCATTATACCGTAACCTGGTTGTTGTAGGTAACTTTCAATCGAAAATGCCTAAAGGGGTAATTTTTTGAGTTAGTTCCTGTGGACAATAGCTACACCCACACACCCTACAAACCTTCAGTTGATAAAAAATACACATTTTTCACTTTTTCTTGATTTACATTTTTATTTTTGTTCTTTATTTATACAAAATGTGCTTCATTACAACATCACATTATATGCCTTATGCAATGCAATGCTATGCTTATGTATATGCAATTACGGCTATAGTTGCATATATATAATTTCAGATTTGCTGTTGAATTTTCAAGCTAGTTTGGATAGGATTAGATTTAAGTCTATTTAATTTAGACAACCTATCTAATTAGCCAACACGTTAAAATAAATTGGTTCAACCACACATTGGGTTTTAAACTTTTGACTTTAACGCTAGAGGTTTTTTATTGTTACTTTTATTTTCATTTAGAATCCTATAATAAATATTAAAAATTGTACTAGGTAACATATTATATATCATTATTTTAGTTACATAATGTCGTTATAACACTTAAAATTTCATGATTTTTTTGTATCTGAACATCAAATATACTTACTCATAAGAATTTTTTTCTTTTACTAAATTAATTAGCTTATGAACAGGTCTTACTCCACAATACTTTCTTATATTGTTAAATGCGTTGGCTGCCGTAACTCCCTTAAACTTTACACAAGGAAGTACTTGAATATGTATCCTAGCATTTTAACAATTTATCTCTTTTGCCCCCATCTTCCTATTAACATGCTTGATCTCCTTTATATACCTTACACCAAGTGTAATCTGTTTACTCTCTGATAAGACAAGTAAACTTGAATACATTTTTTTGTACATTTGAGTCTGCTGATCATAATATTGGAACCATTAATTTGGCTTGAAAATGTCCCATTATCAATTTTCTTTGGACAAATAATGTTTACTCAGATCTGCTGATTTGAACAGAAGTCTTATCTCCCCTGAATTATTGGGTTGGGTAACAACTGCATATTTTCCTATCATTCTCAATTCCTGTTCTAAACACTAGCTACTTGACTTTGCACAAGTTACTTTTATAAAAAATTAAATCTCATTCCTATATTCTACACTCACAAGTGTCTGGGAAACAAAGGAAATTCTGTATTTTGAAAATAGTGGGAACCGTGCTTACAGGCCTTCACTTTACACACACTCGTGAATATGGGAATGTTCCCATTGACACCGTTCTCCAGATTGCGTACTCCAGACACTCGAGAGGCAGAATTTCATTGCCTGATCGGTTTCCATTTACTTGCCTATCGATGTCACTGTCATCAGTTTGTTTTCAAATATGGTTTGCTTCGTATATCTGTGTTATTGTCTTACACCTACACCTACATTAATTGTGGTTTTATAGTCTAAGGCAGCGGTTACCAAACTTTCTTGGCTTGCAAACCCCTTTCACAAACTTCAGAGTTGTACGAACCCCATAGCCACGCACTTAATTTTATATCTAATTCTTATGAAGTTTAGTTATTAATGGTAATCAAAATGTTTAATACCTTTAAATTAATCTACTATAGCTTGGTAGGTACTGAAATAATATTGAAATTACTTAAGTAGAAGTTTAAATAATTATATATTTGTTTTAAAAATTACAACTGAAATTAAATAAGTATAGTACTTTAGTAACATTTTCTTATCTTTACTCTCACAATATTATCACATTTCACATGTTTTTAAAGTGTTACTGGAAATTGCTGCTTTGACATACTGTAACTGAAATACCCTCCTTTAATCACCAAATTTCATGCCGATTTAAGTTTCAAATTTGTTTACAAGTTTTAACAGCTACTCACCTCTTCACGTGACTTAGTGAGAAGGATGCTCTTGCTTTGGATGGCACAGAGCTTTAAAGTCAGGAACCACAAACGATAAATAAAGTCTCAAGTCACGTTGAACATTGAGCCTGTTTATGTATTTATTTTTAAAATAGGCATATGAAGAAAAATATTTCTCGCTCAAATATGTAGAAGAAAATGGTAACAAAGCTGTATTAGCTTTATTCTCTAACACTGGGAGCTCTCCCTTTAAACTTAATGAGAAACCAATTAATGACAAAGATTTATAGCCTCTCTTCACAACTTGTGAATGTGAGGAATGCCAGGCCTCTACCGTGGTTCGGATTCCACGTTAAACTGTAGGTCCTCCATTTCATCTCACAATCACCCTACCATTGCACATTAGCGCAAGTGCGTATAACCCGAATGGGTAATAATAATAATAATAATAATAATAATAATAATATAGCTTTTCTTTAATTTAAAGTCAGTGGAAATTTCAAGGAGCTGCTTTTTATTACTCACGCTTAATGTGGAGAATTTCAAAACAGCTGTCTCTTCCAGGAGATTGCGAATCCAATTGTTATTATTGGACATGGCTGGGAAATATTCTCTGAAGGTTTTTACAAGTCCCTTCAAGTGTTCAATAACCATGTTCTTAAAATTTTCTTGCATGACTCATCATGGTCTTGCACAGTACAAATGTTAATATTTGACCCCTGAAGAGCTAGTTTTAAACTGTTCATTTTTGAGAAAATGTCTGCCAAATAGGTCAAAGCCTGGAGCCACATTTGATCCTGCATGCACTTTGCTTTGTGAAAGGGGTGTTAGGCAAGAAAAACAAAAACTTTGTGTTTAAGTTCAAACAATCTTGTAAGAGTTCTACCTCGAGATAATCACCTGACTTAAGTGTGAGACGATAAACAGTTGTAAATGCTTCCCATTCCCTCACAAAGTGCTTCAAAAATCTGCCATTACAGTACTGTTTTCATTAAGCTTGCTTAACTTCACTGTCAACAAAGGCTAGGTGGTTCGGTACTTGTTTCAACAAGCTTGCTTAACTTCACTGTCAACAAAGGCTAGGTGGTTCGGTACTTGTTTCAACAAGCTTGCTTAACTTCACTGTCAACAAAGGCTTGGTGGTTCGGTACTTGTTTCAACAAGCTTGCTTAACTTGTGTCAACAAAGGCTAGGTGGTTCGGTACTTGTTTCAACAAGCTTGCTTAACTTCACTGTCAACAAAGGCTAGGTGGTTCGGTACTTGTTTCAACAAGCTTGCTTAACTTCACTGTCAACAAAGGCTAGGTGGTTCGGTATTTGTTTCAACAAGCTTGCTTAACCTCACTGTCAACAAAGGCTAGGTGTTTCAGTACTTTTTCCAACACCTTAGTCTAATACTCACATGTTCACATACAATTATTTGTCAACATAATGTATTAGATGCTCTATTTATTTATCGTTCATAAATATATTGGAGTTAAAAAATTGACCACAGAAATATATTAACAATGCAAATATCTGCTTCTGTGGTCACATGATGTAGTACATCACTCACATTATACAGGATTGTCGGTGGTGTTGAGATTAGGGTTTGAATCCCGTTCATGTGTACATAATTTTTTCCTAAATGGTTTCCCATTCTTCCGTACAAATGTGGGGTATATTTTCTCTAATTTTTACCTTCTTCATCCTAAGCCCATTAGCACAATAAATATGCATATAGCCCTGACAGGTATTGAGACATTGAGGAAAAAAAGCCATGAAAATGTAATACGAATCCTAAATACCAGTATACCTTTAACGACATAATATAAAATGAACAAAAAATAGAATATCAGTAGCAATAGGTTCACCTATTTCAATAATATGAATTTTGAATGAATAAACCAAACAGACTTGTTCTTCCGCAGTCATTAATGAAGGCCATTACTTCTAAATTAAATAAATAACCCTTTTAAATAATCCCCTCTTGTACTTTAACTTCACCCTGACAACTTGCCAGCAAAATCATCTTTAAAAACCTTTATTTTAAACATTCTGGACTGTCTTAGCAGGCCTGCTGTTGCACAAGTGAAAAAGAACCAACACTGGTTTGCAAAGTAATGTAGATTTAAAGTTCGCTTATTTACAAGTCGTCTAGATGGGTACCCATTTTCATATTCAACTATCAATACTATCGAGGAAGACTACTATGATCATATTCTAATTTCTAATTACTACAAATAAGATGAGATAGATACAGTAAAATATATTTCAGGTACATTATTCACTGCTGATGTTTTAATTACATCTTTTATTTATTAGAGGCTGACCTGTAAATGAAATATATATATACTTATGAACTGTTATTATTTAACAGGGTCCTTACAAAAAGGAAAATAATTGGCAATTGACAATATTTCAACACTAAGCCAAACTTGAGAAACTGTTGATCAGAAGAAGAATTCGAATTAATAGAAACATTGGATATCTTTAAGAACCATAAAGTTTGTGTGGATGACTGACACTAGTAAGAGAATAAGGAAAATGTCACTTCTGACACCTTATTGAAACGATGACTTCCTAACCTGAACCATAATTTAAAGCATGTCAAGCCGGCAGCCCTCGAGGTTGATCACTTTATTATTATAAACATTCACAACCATGTGAGACATTAAAAATAAATTTAGATATAAAATTACTCAAGAAGCAACATAGTTTTAAGTCTGACACAGTGACATGTCGTGAAGTGTTGCCAGGGTAAGCAGCATTAGTTTAAACTGTCCCTGTGAATTGTTCACATCCCTCAGTAGAACACTCATTGGTCAGGTCCCGTGTGAGGCATGCACAGCAGATCATATGTATGATTGGTCAAAGAGGGTCCAAGTGGGCGAGAACCAAAACACAGGTACAGTTTTAACATGGCCTGCTTCCCTTGCAACACTCCATGACACGCCACTGGTCTGACACACTCTTTGTGCACTCTAGAACATTGTAAGTGAAATATAATTCTGTCTGTTTAAACATAGGACACATTTCCCTCGTAAATCATTAGCAGAATTGTCAAGGTGCGGGTATTAAGGCTATTGCTCTAGTGCCTGCTTCCACTATACCACTACTCACCGCTCTCTTCTAATGCACTAATACAGTTACAGACTGACCACAAACATGGAAAACCTGGAATAGTTGAAAACTGAGGAAAAATCAAGGAATTTGTCCATAGAAGAGGGAAAATTAGTCATTATCTACATTAAATCAAAACAAGAGAAACTTCAATGTCATTTTTACTTAAATACTCTTCAATATTGTTAACAGCTATTGAGGTCGAGTAAACTAATAACTAACCTTCGACACATAGTGTTTTGCTTTGAATATTTTCTTCACCTTAAACAAGGTTTTATTGCATAAATCAAACACTACGACCTATCTGGTTTTTGAGTGTTTTGTAGGGATGGAGAGGTATAATTTTAAGGAAATGAACACATATTTTTGCAGAGGATAAGTTAAAAATCATAAAAATGTTAAAAACTCTTTAGTTATACTCATTCACGATTTGAGTCTTAACTTTCCCATCTTAGGAAACCAGAGATTATTAGACTGACACCTTTGTCAATGTATTCATCAGTACATGTCACGGGTAAATGATATTCATGTTGGCCATTGGCGGTCCATTTATACGTTTACAGTTATGTAAACAAGTAAAAATCAAGGGAAAAAAAAGTTTGTCTGGAAAACCTGGAAAAGTTTGAAATTTGAAAAATGAATTTCTGTGGCCCCTAATAGTGATCACACCCAGTGAAATTTTCCAGCCATTCACATTTGAGCTGTGGCAATGTATGTATTAGGACTATTGCAGTTCATAATTAACTAGTGATGTAATTTATGAATTTTATTGGTAAGAATAGGTAGGGCAGGTATTTATTTCAGGGTCCTGTAGAAAAATTGGGTGGGAAGGCTCTTGTATATGTAGGGTGCAGCCCCTAAACTTATCCTTGTCGCTTTAGCATCCTTACATCAAACTTGAGTTTAAAATGCCTGATATTTACCAGTAGTTTTTGATATAAAAATCAAGCTGACAATAATGCCATTTCTGCTAGTAGAAAAAATACTAAATTACATTTTTGTTTTCATCAGTCAAATTTCGAGGGCTTAGTGTCAAAAAGACTTATCTACAAAATCTAAGTTTTTCAGGAAATGCAAAACAAGATTTTTTAAAATTGTTATTGTTCATAAGATAGCTTTAAAATTCTTTAATTTTAAAATAATAAATTTTATTAGGTAAAATAGCATCTCACAAACAAGTTCAACACATTTTACACTAAAAACTTGATTCTAAGGTGTTTAAAATAATTTTTTATCATTTCTTTACAGAGATAAGTTTATTTGACATGAACTTGATATAAGTTTACCTTGATATAAGGTCAACTAGATGAAAATTATTAGCTGTCACCAACAAGTTTTTTCATTGAAAGGGAAACAATATAAGACTATTTTTCATTATTTATCGTGTTTTACTTTAATAGACATTACTATAAATCATATCTTTAAATAATTTTTAAGTTTTGAAAAAACAAAATATTGAAAAGTGAACATTAAACTTAACTTATAACAAAGTGTCAAAAAAGTTTTTATTTAGATTTGAAAAAACACTCAGTGTAAACATGGTTTAGCCTCCTCCTAGTAATGGTCTACTAATAAACTTTACTCAGCCTCATCTGATGATACATCAATTTCTTCTGTTCTTTGCAGAAGTCTGTAGAAATGGTGGTATTGTTCTCTTATCACCAATGGAGCACAACTCCAATAAGTCCGAGAGCTTTTTTTTTAATTTTCAAGGGTTCATGGTAAGCCTGGCTCAAGGTCAAGTTGCTGATACAGAAGCCTCTATGTTCTCTTCGAGATATTTTAAATTTTTCAAATGCAGATGCATTTTGGTCATACTTAAAATATATGCTACCAGGATCGCTCTTTCTGTATTGAAACCATGTGATATCCAGTCAGCGAACAGTTTTACCATTGATATTAACTTTTCTATTTTTAATAACTTCTTCCTGCAACTTTTTAAAATCATATACTTCAGATTGATTTACTTCTTGAACTTCATATTTTCCTTCTTTTGAAGCAAGTCTAGCCACTGTATACGATCCAGATGGGTCATATATCTCAATATTTCTGCTGGCTGTTTCAATGTGGGCATGCACCGAGTCACACTCCATCTGGGAATGGCCCGGTTAAAAAAATAGTTGATCTATAACCGTAATGTCCAGTGTTTGTACTGCATAAAGAAACATTGTGGCTACAATGACATTTCGATTTTGCCCGTCACATGTATCTGACATGAAGGCAAATTCTTTACAATCTTGGGTGGACTTCTTCAAAAAAATCAAAAAGGCAAGATGTCACCTCCTTTGAGCCTCGGCCAGCAGTGGCTTCATGCCACATATAATTCAAGGCTTTTCATGTTGCTACATTGTATACTGTTAGGTTGTACACAGCCAGTCTTCTTTTATAAAAAAATAGCCTTTGCTTTTACATCTTCAAAATCAAATTCCAAAAATTGGCACTCACCAATGATTGCTTTTATTTTAAATACATCTTTTAAAGTACGAGCTGTTGTTTTTTTTTCAAGTGGCTGTCTTGTTTCTCTTGATTTAAAAGCTTTTGCTCTTCCGTCATGTGCTCAAACTTGTAACATTGGTCACACATATCCTTTCGGGGTGTGTGACAAGATAAATTGAAGTTACTATCAAAAATGTTACGATAAAACCATAGTTTCTCAGGAACAAGTCACACTTTTCAAGATACATGTCGTACATTTTTGAAACATTCAGATCAGATGCTAGTATTCCTTTTTCGTGTCTTTGCGTGTGTAGTGTGATGGAACTTTTGGGAATGAATTTATGTGCTTTATAATGTACTCTCGGCTACTATCAGGTATCTTTACCCCTGGAGTGTGTCGTCCATGTTTGTCAATATCAACCATGTTAAAGACATTCCTTTTTTTAGTATATTTTTCACAACAGTGTCTGATATATCAAACGTGGCTAAAAAAAACTTTTGGTATACTTGTATTGACTCCTTGTTTTGACTAGGTGAAAGACTCTGGTGTTTTGTCTTCTAGAAAATTAAGATTTTGTACGAATCACTTCTTTTTCTTTTTCAACAATCAATGAATTTAGGTAATGTCTCTGTTTGCTTATATCCGCTAATTTCCAATAGTCTGTGTGGATTCTATTCCTATCTTCTTCATTCAACTAAAGCGATCAGCTGATTCAATAAGGCACTTCCAAACTTACCTCAAGACAACTAGGCAAGGCCTTTAGTGTCAAACCACCTTATATCAAGATACGTTTCTTTGTCTCTAACACTGTATGAGTACTACAAAGCTAGTCAAAGAGACTTAACAAGAAATACAACCCTTTCACTCTAACTCAACTTGCTTGATTTGTAGTTAAGGCTGTACCTATTTTGAAAACCATATTAACTAGAGATACAATTCTTTGACACATGATAGAACTTAGTTTTAGAACTTCAATAGTGACTGTAACTCAAAAACCAAAATTTTGTAGTTACGGTTCTTTGACACTAAGCCCTCGATTTGACAAGTAACAAAACAAATATGTGAAACGGATTAATATTTTAACGCATTTTAGCGTTTGTAAATGAAATTTACGTTTCTATGCCACCCATGCAATGCTTATTTATATTCATTTATTTCTTGCAACTTTAGAACACTTCAGATCTACTGCATGAAAATGTAGAAGTTAAAGTCCTCTGAGGATGCTTACACAATTCATCTCAAGTCTCCCTTCAGGGCCATGCAGTCTTCATTAACAGATTGATCACACTAATAACTTATAAGCAGCTCATGGGAATGAAAGTAGCATCCATTATAGATAGATATTTTATCTTTACAGATTTATGATTTATAGGTATAGTCATGGGCAGATCTAGATCATTTTCATAAGGGCAAGGGGGGGGGGTCATAATTATAAATAACACAGTTACTTACAATGTTAGATTTCTGTTTAAAGCCATTTAATAGTTTCTCATTCATATTTGATCTTATGTATGTTTTAAATCGTGGTCATTCTCTCCCATTTTTTAAAATCAGATAATTTTTTATAGACTATTTTGAGTGGCCCTCTAACATTAAAAAAAAGGTTCACTTTAAAAGTTATGATTAGTCTTCGCCTGGTTTAAAAAAAATTAGATTCTTTTATAAGCCATTTAAAGTGTTCCTCACCTAGAAAATTTTGAAATTTGGATGCCCCTCGAAGCTATTAAGAGTGATCATCACCTTAATGTATTATGATGATTAGATACCTCTAGAAGATAATCTTTGAAGTGGTCTTCCACCGACATAATTTTGAAAATTGAATTATTTCAGAAACTGGGCTATTTGGGGTGGTCCTTGCTTGAAAATTCTTAAAAATTACATGCAACTAGAAGCTATTTGGAGTGGTCCTCCCCTAGACATTTTTGAAATTTGGATGACCTTGAAAGCTATTCACAACTTTCCTCCCCTTAATTTTTCTGCAAGTTAGATGCTTTTAGTCTAGTAGTTATTCGAAGCGGTCTTCTCCGACAAATTGTTGACAATAGAATGCATTTAGAAGTCATTTGGAGTTTGATTTAAGGCCATCTTTCATCTTCATATTTGATAATATCAGAGGATTTGAAATATATCTAGGGGGGCAATTTATTTCATGGAGGGGTAAATTATTTACAGGGGGCAGAGTCCCCCATAGTTCTGCCGCTCCTGCTGTCCACACATACTTTATATTTGGTATTCGTGGATCAACTGCTCTTGGGTGATTATTAGTCTTCTTTGATGTGTGGTAGTTTTCTCTCTCTATGCAGAACAATATTCGCTACTCGCTATGCACGACAAACATTAGTACATGAAAACGAATATTTTTTCCACACTTGCGTGAGTCATATCCACAGTGAATAAACGTGGACGAATAACGCACATGTGAACCCATCTTAAGAGGTCTCTGCACGTAAAACGATTAAAAAACCTGTATAATTTATCTGTGTTGAATTTTATTTCTTAAATTTGAACTTTCATTTTGATTTTTGTAATAATTTTTAACCTTCACAAGGGGGTCAACTGACCCTTTGACCCCCCTCGAATCCGCACCTGGGTATAGTACTAAGATTATTTATTTGTCGGCAGATTTTATTTATATTTTATAATAAATTTGATATACTTTTACAAATTTAAATGAGGATTCGCATTAAAAGAATTATTTCAACATTTACATTCTGCACAATTCATACACTTGTTTTTTCTATGTGAGATATATTGTCACCATTTAAGCTACTTTCCAGAGACAACAATATTATAATAATTTTCTTGCAACACTTATTTCTCATCTGTACTCATTACACTACATATTTTATAATTTTATGTTAAGTAGTGTGATAAGATTTAAAGGTTATGTAAGACCATGCCTTGGAATTTTCAATCCAAAGTTTAATATAGGTAGAGGGGCATAGATATAATAAGAGTTTTTAACTTTTAACGTCTGCCACAAGTTACATCTAGATAGAATTATTTTTAGACAGGATTTACTAAAGGGCGTGAATAAGATGCACCTGCACAACTTTGAAAGCTGTGCTTGGATTTATATCAACTAAAAAGAGCCCTGAGAGCCATTTATTTACACCTATTCAAAAGTTATAAATCATGTAATTTAAAAAATTAAAATGGCAACGAATTTACCATTATTTTCAAGATTTTAAAATAGTAGTGCACTATTGTATCCATTATGAATGTTGACGAAAAGAAAATGATTTAATACAAACTAAAGATTGGTCAAATTCTATACTTTTACACTCCAAAATTCGAATCTCTCAAATTTTGAAAATTTACAAAGGTTTAAATAAAACTATCTAAAATTACAATTAAAATAAGTTTAATTCTTGGTGCCACTGACAAATGCTTTTTTTGTTTTTCATGTCTATAACATCGTAAACAACAAAAGTAAATTAATTATATTAATACAATTTTTTTCCTTTTTTGTGATTTTGTTACTCTCCCAACCACACAAGTCTATATAATTCCTTTTGCCAAGTTTTTAAAATAATTTTTATATCCTGCCAAAGTTTTCTTAATTGTATTCAAGATATTTTCTCAAGATTTTTACGAATCTCGAATCTCTACTACCGTAAGAATATAGAATTTGAGCGTCCCATCTTTAAAACATACTTGAACTCTTATCAAATTTTGTGGTTTGAGTAAATGAAATGTAGTACGGTTTAATCAATCAAGTGACTAACTGAATTATTTAGTTATGAATTTTATAGCCTTTGGCCAAGACCACCATGTGATAATGAACATCATGGGTTAGATATAGTCAAATAAGTGATATTGGATTTAAAATAAATAAGTAATATTGGATTTAAAATAAACTTGAGTCACACAATTTGTTTTACTCTAAAGTAATGGGGGATAAGTTGGTCTAAATGGTTTTGTTTAGTTTTACATCCATATTTTAGCCTATATCCAAAGTTTTGTTACTAAGTATGACTTGTGAAGTACATTTTAAAACACGCTGGGGGTTAGGAGGAGAGTAAATTTAAATTAAATAAATAAAAAATTAAAAAATCAGGCAGTTAAAGCCCCATGTCTAAGTCAAATTAATTTTATTCTAATACATATTTTTTTCTAACTTCTAAAATTCAACCAACAAAAACAGAATGGTAACTTAGATTTTTTTAGGAAGATCGTAATCGTTGAGATTGCTTTTTATTATTTAAAATATTGAAATAAGTTCCTTTACATAGACTTGCTAGTTTCAGGTTAGCATTTGATAAACATTTTGAAATTTCACACACTGTTGAGGATGATTCAAAGGACAAATAAAGCAAACTAGGCAATCCTATTCGTTCTTAAGGCAAATAACACATAAGCTACGCGGTTACAAAAATGTTTAAACCAAAGTACTGTACATATACACCGAGTGCGCCAAGAGGAAACATTCATAAAACATTGATACCTAATTCACACATTGACAATGGCATATCTTGGGAACAAAATTGTGCCAATCTTATGCTTGCGCCGGAGCAAACTTGCACCCTATAGTGAATCTTGGCTTAGGTTAGGCAGAGTGAATCATGATTATATTTTTTAATAATAAAACACCATATCTGGCTTGGTCTTGGTGGACTGTGACTACCTATCCATTAGTATGGTCAAACATTCATATTTATTGATGTATAAAAACTAAGATATCCAATAGATAGTTTCAAAATTGTTTAAACACACTTTGTAAAATAATTTTATTGCTGTATTTATTATTTTTAGATACCCATAGTCATTTTTGATACTTAACATTATTTTAGCTTTAAACATTGTATCTTTACATTGTATTGTGCTATACCTTTATTTATTTTTATGTTAAAAGTTGAACTCTTCCTTGCCAAAAAAAGTCCAATTTTACTGTGTGGAAAACAACATTCTCAATCAGGTAAGCTCTAACTAAAGCTGCATTTTGATCCTAAGCATGCACATATTTCTCAGTGCCAGCTTGTAGGGTGCTACCAGGTGGGGCATGGCTTGCCAAGCATACTTGAATATTGTTTCTTCACTCACCATTCAAGTCAATCATCTACACACATGGCTCATACTACAAAGTATTTATTGAATATGTAAACATTAGCTTTACATAAACAAGTATCTAAAAGAAAGAAAAAGGGAGAAAATTATCAAAATAGTTTAGGGAGATGTCTTAATCAATCCTGCAAGCCCAAGTACGGCTATAATATGATTAAATAGTGGTGTGAATAATACTTGAACATAGGCCTAGAGGTGTTTAACCAAGAAACTTAAGTAATTTTATGTTTCATTCATTCATCAAATTAAGAAGATACTATTATAAATATAAACTTGCTTTGAGGGCCGCGTGGTCTAACACACTCATCTTGTGTTGGACTCGACTGCCAAAGAATGGGAGATTGGGGTTCGATCTTGGTCGGGTTCACTGATGGTGGCTTTCCTAAATGGTTTCCCACCCTCCCTCCATGCAGATGTGGGTGCATTTCCTTTAAATTAAGCTTTCATCCCTAACCCATTAGTGTAATTAGTATTTGGGCGTACAATCTGAACAAGTAGTAAGACGTGGTGCTAAAAAAACTATACTTATTGGGATGAAAAATTTGTAATAATTTAGAAAAGTAATGTATTTAGCTTATACCATTTTTAAATACATAATATATTAAACACCTCCTTATATTATTTAACTAAGCAAAAGTGTCATTTTATCCTATATTGATTTCATAAATTTTCTTTCTAGATTGTATGTAAAATATTTTTCAAACTTAATTTCAAATGTTTATAGATAGACATCCTGAGGATAGTAATTAACATTACTATTACACTTAGTCAATATTTTACTGTTAAAAGTATAATAATTGTTTAAAGCATGTCATATAAAGTAGGTGTGGTGATTCCCTCCCCCCCCCCCCCCCCCCCGAGAGATGTTCTTCTACTTGAAAATTAAAATCCTAGAAATTGAACTCAGGACATCGTGACTGGTGGCAAGACTGCCAGCAAGGAATCCAACCTGGGAGGATTGTTAGGTTAGGCCTGGATAGAGAAAAAAAACAATTTCTTCTTTTCTTCTTAAACTTGTACACTTTTACTCTTCCCACTTCTTCACGTTTGCACAGTTACATTTTGTGTCAAAAACAATGTGTAACTGTGAAGAAGTGAGAAATGTAAAAGTATAATAGTTTAAGAAGAAATGAAGAAAGAAGTGTGTTTGTTTCTATATAGTCCTAACCTAACTATCCTTTCAGGTTAGCTACTATCACTTACTTTACATTATTGTACAGGGTTTCTACACTGTCTTGTTATACATTTCCAAACCATTAGGCACTAATTCATTTTATTATATTTTAGTTTCTAAGATATTTTAGTTTCACAGAACATCAACATTTGTCAAATTCACCATTGGCCATGTTGGAATAATGTCTGTACGATGAATAAGTAAGGGTGATAAAAAAAATATATGCCAACACTTTGGCTTAGCTAATTTATTTTGGAAAATAGAAATGTTTGTCTTAACTTTGTAAAGAATCTGATACATCATACTTTTAGCGTCTCCTCGGAAGTTTAGTGAAGTTTACCACACAACATTATTTACTACATATACTGTATACAAATTAACACTTTGCTTCCAATAACTGATACACGATTGTTTAATACCACTTCCAAACACAAAGACTCGTATTCCTTACCATTTTCGGTCATAAAATCTTAATTTGAACTGTATATTAAACTAACATAGTGTCGCTTGAAATAAGCTCACCACATAAGGCACACACTCGTTTTACATGTGCATGGTCAGAATTCTTGCACTATTTATTCACTATCACCATAGCAACATTGCTAAGTATCTCTTTCTAGTTAACATTGATGAAGGGAACAATTCTCAAGTACAGTCTAGTCAAGCTGAGCCATACCTGACACCACTCCACTGAACTGCCACTTAACATCCATTGTTGAAGCCTCGAGTATTATGTTCATATTTTAATTGATTATACTGATTATCATGGTTCATCACTTGCAGGGGTATATTAGACAAGATTAATAGCTTCATTTACAGTTTTTAGATAAAACAAAATTGGGGTTTTGTGATGGATTATGCATTCTCTCATTGCCTATTTAGTTTTTCAACTCCAAGATCAAAGATTCACACTAATAAAACTTATCTTTTTATACACACATAATCCCTCTCGGCTATCCTATTCACAATATTGATACACTGAGGCTGAATTGAAGCATAGGCAACTTGCTCACCACATTTGAATTATTATTGTTTCTTATATACAGACAATCATTAACGGCCATAAAATATGGACTCTTTGTAATACAAAACGAAAGCTTGTATTCAGCAGACTCAGAGGCCCACCAATAATCATCACACTCTCTTCTTCATTAATGTTACTAAATATTAGATTACCTAATTCTTGTGATCACATAATAGATGTTTTCTACTCTGTTTAAGTGAAAATATCAAAAAGGCTGATTATGCTGAATCTTGAATTGGTGCACTTATTGTATACAATGGGGCTGAAAAATGTAACAGTATTTTGGTGTCATTTCAAAATTAAAATGAAGGTTTTTCTAAGTGTGTTCTTTAATTTTAGGAACAATTAATCTTGATTGATTGACTGACTGTAGGATAATTGATTGGAGGCACTAAGGGCTGTTTGAAAAATAAAGCATTCTTCTTTTATAGTTAAGGAAATATTCTTTACAATATAATCATGTATAGGCCTATCTAGCTTTGGAGGATTGTTACTAAACAGTAAATATACTGTTATATTAGTTCAGTGTTTTAAACATTCATACCTAGAGTCGACTGCGGCACAAAAAACAAAATAAATTTGATTAGAGAAATCACATGTTTTAAATAACAAATTGTAGCTGCTACTAAATAACAAAGAAAATAATAACTAAAACCACAACACAGTAAGGAAACCTATAAATCAAGTATTTAAACTGGTTGCTTAGTGTGTCTCACCAGAGTTTATTTAGGTCTACCCTTTTTAGAAAACAATGACAACTACCTACTATACACTTAATAATAATTCCTCTTGTCTGTGAAATAGGTTGCACAGAGCAAATATAATTTCACAAATATATATATTTTTAAGTATGAGCGAGGCTTGTTCAGAAAGTTAGTACCTTTACCAAATATGGCCGTGAGAACACTTTGGTAGTCGCTGCATGCATGTGCGCTGGGCTCCCTCATACAATAGCTTACACCATCACCTGAGAAGCTGTGTTCGTTTACTTGTTATTTTGAATATTTAAAATGCTTAAGATTTTGTAATAGTTCTGTTAGCCTTTTTTGAATGCAATAAATGTGAAACAAGCTGAAATAGGCAGATTAGTGAAATGAATGGTTAAAATACAATGAGTGATAGAATGGTGAGGAAATGGGCTAGACAATTTAATGAAGGATGTAAAAACGCATGATGAGGCACGGAGTGAGCAGCCATCTGTCATTAATGATGATTTAGTGCAGAAAATCAACGAAAAAAAATTGTGAGAACGGACGGCTAACTATAGTCATTTGTGAATCCCCACAAATTTCAAGAACTGTTCTGTATGAAATTGTGACAGATCGTTTAAAATATTGGATGTTATGCTCACATTGGGTGCCAAAAATGCTCTCTGAATTGCACAAAAACAAGCGAAATGGCAGTGCTTTGACCTTTTTCATGTGATACAGTGATGAAAGTGATGCTTTTCTAAGCCATATCGTCACTGGTGATGAGATATGAGCATCTAACACTTTGCTGGAAACAAAACAATAATCCATGGAGTGGAGGCACACCACATCTTCGGAAAAGCAGAAATTCAAGCAAACAATTTCAACCTAGAAGATCATGTGCACAGTTTTTTGGGACATAAATATAGTTTTACTTGTTGATTTCTTGCCTGGGTACAACAATAAATGCTGCATCTTATTGAGAAACCCTGAAGAAATTGCATTACACAATCCAAAACAAAAGGAGAGGCATGCTAAGTGACACCTCCTGGATTTGAAGTGATTCCTTGCCGGTCAGCTATACGATGATGATGATGATGTCATCAAAAGAGCTCTGCATGGTTGGCTTTCTTCACAGGCGGCCTCAATCTATGAAGAGGATATTCAGAAATTGGTGCTCCGCTACCGACAAATGCCTTAATATTGGTTTAAAATATGTGGAAGAGTAATTTAAGTTATGGCCTTTATTATAGCAAATAAAATTGTTTAGAAATATACTTTCAATTTTTAATAGCCAAACGGTATTTAATTTTCAAATACGCCTTATAGAAATTCCAAATACATTTCAGGAAGTCTTCGTTTGTGTCACATATTTCTGGAGTGATAAATACTGTCGCGTGTTCTGTGGTTCTGCCTACAAATTTCTAATGGGTTTGATTGTTATAATAGGTGAACATATCCCTAATTTGAAAGAAAGACAAAGAAAAGTTGTTAAAGTGACTGGAATTAATGTATTTTAAGATACATTAATGTATGTATAATTTGAACAAGTGCATTTACCACTAACAACTAACCATAAATACCATAGGCACATCTTTAAAATTTAAAATAATTATAAATGAACTATAAGTATTATTGTAATATGGTTTAGTACAAGACAAGGTGTGATACACCTTAACTTCACAAACTTAAATAAATTCCTTTAAAAATTTATCAAAAAAAAACAGTAAAAGTTTTGAAGTAAGGCAACAATGGCTCTATAAAAAGCTTGGAGATAATTAATCCATTCACTTTTTACCAAGGTGCTTCTCAAATTCTTCTTCAAATGAGATTCTTTGCATACAATCACAGAATATAAAGCTCAAAAATGTTGGGTGAATTCTCAAAGCTGGCTTTATATTTTTCTCCTACAATTTTCCATTGATTGTTGGAATATGGTTCATCTGGACTTAACAGTGTTCCTCCATTTTTACAATTACGATAGTCATAAGACGTTTGCCACTAGGCGTACTGGTCCTAAACAACACCATTTGTACTCTCATTTAATTGGTGAGATTTCATGTGTTGGCGGATTATGTGATGTTGACAGATGATGTTAAACCTTGTTCAAGTACAGTATTAGTATAATGGGATGGGAATGAAAATAGCAAATATAGACCTCTCCTTATAGTCATTAGCTATGTTGTTGAAAATATTAGAACAGCTCAATTCGTTCAGCTTTATAACTAGTTTTTGTTTTAGGTGCAACACATAATACTAATTGTACGGGCTATCTCTGTATTTACACTAAGGAGGTAGGGACGAGGAAAGTAGAATTTAGAGGAAATATCCTCACATTTGTGCGGAATAAGCGTGGAAAATTACTTAGAAAAAAAGGTACAGTCAAATGAGATTCAAGCTCCCCTCCCCAACCTAGTACCTACCCATCAATCCAATTTACTCTGTTAGTGACTCCTTAGACTCTGACCACAAACATAGGTTGTATGACTAGTCATGACTTTTAGACGTACCTATACATTCTACAGTAAAGTTAACTATTAAAATAATCATGAATTACACACACAAAATATAAAGTTAGCCTACTGGTAAATTATGTTCATATTTTTTAGTATTTTTCAAATAAATTTAGAACTTTTAAAGTACAGTAGAACTTCGTTAATCCAAACTAATTGGTACTGAAGCTTGTTTGGATTAGCAAAAATTTAGATCAAGCTGGAGAATTGTCTGTGGGTATTCAGTGAGTGCACTTTCCTTCACGTCTTTAAATTAACATATATTTAACTAAGGGATAGTGGATAATATATATTGTAGTTTTACATTTACAGTATATCTTTATATTATGTAAATATTTATAGTTAAGGAAAAGCTCATTGTTTTGACAGCTTGTAAATATTAAACACACTTTTTCTCACAATTCACTTTTTTCTTTGAGCTTATCAATAAAGTATATTAATTTTCATTTGACTCAGATTTTTTTCCCATTTTCTGAAAATTGTGTTTAGATTATCTAAAATTTCAGACAGTTAATGAGAGTTTGCCATATTTGTGTTCCTCAAATTTTATAATACTATTTGAACCTTAGCAGAGCTAATTACAAATAACAAGGACTCTTAGTAGAACAGGGTTGACTACTCATTCTATAATATTGATACAACTACCTTTGTAGGGGAAATATGGGGGTGGGGTGGAAGAGATTAATTACTCAAATACCAGGCCTAATATTATTCAAGCCTCGACTTCTCGGGTATTAGCCGGCCACACCTGACACTGGGAAAAAAAAATCTTAACGTAGATAGCTTAGCAATATTTTACTTTTAAAGTTTATATAGAAGTAATGGGCAGCTATTTTTTTTAAGTAGACCGAATATTTTAATTTCACACTCAATTTTTTTTTTTAATCAAAGTACCGACTTGTATGATATGTGTTGGGAGGTTTTTAAAAAATATATCATTAATATATAAAATTTTAAGAATAATACTCCAGGATTTGATGTGCAATTTCTGAACACATAACTATTTGAATAAAAATCTTTAGTGAATCTTGAGCGAGTCTGTAATCTCAACCAAGTGAAACTCTTTGAATAATCTGCTTTAATTTAGTTTTTTTAAATATAAAATCATAGGGTTGAATTGAATGTCTATAATTAGAGCTAATATACATTTTCAGGTCTAGTTTTGAAAATGTTTGCTAAAAAGTTAAAAAGCTAAATTTATACAGTAGATCACGTGTAAAAACACTTTGAAAGAGTAGACACACCAATCGTAATCAAAATATAAGTTTTGTTACACTGTTTCAGAACCTTGTTGCTTCATTGAAAAGGGAGGCTTTTGAAGATTTTCAATTAGGCGATAACGAAGAGGTTCTTGGGGCCTTTAATAAAAAGCGCTTTGCAGATCTGAATCAAAGTCCTCAAGTTCGAATGCAGGTAAAGTGATTTTTAAAATGCGAGTGCAGGAGCTGTTTTGTGTGAAATGTGGATGTGGGATCAAAACAAGAAAATATGTATTCACATATATATATTCATGTTTCAATATTCATAAAGTTTTTTTAAATCATCTTAGGTATAGTTTAAAAATCTAATCACACAAATATAGGCATATGTAAAGGGATGTAGAAATTTCTATTTAGCAAATAATTCCAAATAATGGAAAGATCGAAATTTGCTTGTAAATATTCTATTCAAAGTTATTGTTCACATGATTAAAGTCGAATCGCATTTCTAAGTATATCAAAATTAAGATAATATTCTTTATGATTCAGTACAAATTTTTTTTTGTTTTACATATTTTTTTTTTTTTATTAAACCCATCATATTTGTTAAAATTACATGCCTTCTTTCCTAATCACACCGTTCCCTAAGGGATAAGCAATAAACTACATAGATCCCAAAAAATAACTTCGTACATATTCCATCCTCACTAACTTTCTCCACACTTCCCTATCCTTGCATACTCCCTTCGCTTCAACAACAGCCATACACCGAGTCATACATGCTCGTTTATTCTTAAAACTCTTAATGTTTCCCTTTTTCACACATTCATCTACAACATTTAGCCACGTCTTACATGGCCTACCCCTTCCTTTTGATCCACACACACACTCAACCTTCATATATTTGCCTCGTCACTCAATCCACACTCATCCTCTCAACATGCTCACACCAATGTAACACTCTTCTTTCATTGATCCCCAACTTACAAGTTTTCATCTTGTGCCAAGATATAAATTATTAAGTTTTAATGACAAAATGATAAGAAATTAAGTATTTTGATTTAAACTTTTACCGTCCTTGGATATTGCTAGGTTTGAAATCGATGTGAGTCTTTAAGGAGTAGGATCACATTTAATCCAAAGGCTTTAATTTTTTTATTAGCGTGAACATGTGAGAAATAGTATTTAAAGAACCCATACCGTTAAAACTTGAAATAAGTTTGAAAAAATGAGCTTCCTTCAAATCAAGAGGAAGAGAGAGAGGCATGTTAAATATATAACATGATCACACATGGCTTGAGTCTGATCCCAAAAAGTCTTAGCTTTGTGAATGTTCGCTAAACACCCTGCATAGAAGCTGCACTTAGAGTTGTAGTGACAGTTTTATCCAGAATGTGTAGATCCCTTTTAATAAAGGCACTTCTTAAAAAACACCACAACTCAATCATTTATTACTGATGCATGAAAAGAGATTTAAAGACTTCCTCTTAGGGTTATCCGGTTTAATAAAAAATCAACTTTCATAGCTGAAGCAAACCCAAAAATAGCTTTGTTAAATTTAAGTATAGCTATACTAGTCAACAAATTTGTTGGGGTGGTAGTTCTCAACTCCAACAACAATTACAAACATTAATGATTACGGTTGTGAAGTGGGAAATCACAGAAAACATTGATTTTGATAAGGAAATAATTAGCTACTTAGGACTTAAGTGTAAATCAGTTTATAACTTATGATAAAAGTATGTATTATTATTTGGTACTAAACATTCTCCTTCTTAACAGACTAATGATATCAGCACATGCCTTATAAACTGACTTAATATTAGAACAGACACAACACCCCATCACCCAGCTGTTGATTCATTAATGTGAAAGGGTTAACCCCAATCTCACATATGATAAATTTCTCGACCATGACGGGCATTGAATCTGGGACTCTTTCTATCTAAGGTAGCCCTAACAAAATACGCAAAATCTAGAAAAAGTCAAGCGACAGACATAGAGCATGAGGGGAGTGGAGGAGTTTGAAGGGGCTGTAGAAGCAAGAGCAAATAGCATCACATTAAGTGAAGTTTTTGAGTTTATGCTCAAATCTAAGGCACCATAATTTCTAACGCACACCCTTATTTGGGAAGCAAAATTTGGCCAAAAAGGGAACACATTAGATTTGAGTAAATACTTTTTTGAAAGTAGATAAGAGTAAAGAATCCGCAAATTAATTCATGGATGATGTTTGGTAATCTGATCAAAAACTTTAACCACCTCAAAAGAGTTTTACAATAGCTGCTAAATGATGACATATTTGTATACTTACTTAGTATTTAAATTAAATTAAGAATTAATATAGCATTTATTTTCTTAGTCACTGTTTTTACATTTTAAAATATTCAGATTTGCCTTATAAATAAAAATAAAATATTCTGTTGGACGTCTCGATCCTAGAAAATAGTTAATTCACATACATACAATAACTTATCCTCGGTAGGAAAGTACTTTTTAATAGTACTTATTTTTAACCGTTTTTGTTAAAAACTTTTATTTGTATAATTGTTTTAAGGAGGTAGAGTAAAAGAGTAAAACCTATCGGAACAACTTATAAAATGCATTATGGCCTGTTATATTATCCTATCGAATTACTTGTTTATTGGGTCACAGAGTTATAAGAAAAAATAACAATTAGATAATGTGAATTGAAATTTTTTTTGTTAGTTTTTTTGCAATAAAAAGGCACTTTTGGTTTCACAATTATTAGAGTTTATTCAAAACGTTGTTTAGCGATAGGAAGCGATACATTTTAGTGTGTGTGGTTGTTTACTTACAGTTGCCTTAGGGATTTTGATTTAACCATTGTTGGGGTGCTGTTTCTTAAGAGTAAATCCAGCATTATTCAAGTAAGGTGCTGCGTTAGCAAAGGATGAGAGATAAAAATTAAAAGTTATCAAATAATATAAAAAGATGTTAAAATACATCAACACTCTCCCTTATTTTATAACTTGTAAACTCCCATTTTGTTACATAAAAATTTAAAACGAACTGAAAACAATGGTTTTGTAAAAATGTCCGCGAGCTGATTTTGAGTGTCAACTTTTAAAATGTTGATTTCCCCATCGGTGACCAATTCGCGAACAAGAAGTGTCTGATCCGAATGTGTTTTGTTCTTCGATGAAACTCAGGATTTTGTGCAAGCCGGATGGCTGCTTCGTTGTCAACTTGCAGAGTAGGTGTCGACTTCAGATGGCCAAGTTCGCTCAGAAGCCGCTTGGTCCACAGCATCTCTCTCGCAGCTTCACTGGCAGCTACGATTTCAGCTTCGGTTGTGGATATGGCAACAGAGGCTTGTCGCTGACTCATCCACGAAATAGGTGCCCCAGAGTACAGGCAGAGCACTCCTGAGGTAGAGCGTCCTGTAGTTAGGCAGCCACCATGATCTGCATCGCTGAAACAATCAAATACACCTTTTTCCAGGTTGGATTTGTAGACCAGTCCGTAGTCTGTCGTTCCTCTCAGATACCGCAGAATCCTTTTTACTTTCTGAACATCACGGTTGGTTGGATTTTCGAGGTTTCTGGACACCACGCTGACAGCATATGCGATGTCTGGTCGTGTGCCGCACATCAAGAACATAAGTGCTCCAACAGCTTGTCTGTAGGGGAAGTCAGGATTTGGAGGACTTTCTTCTGCATCGTTGTCCTTGATAATTGGAGTAGATACAGTTTTGCAGTTGGTCATTTCAAATCTCTCGAGTATGGTCTCCGTGTAGTGTTTCTGGCTCACACTAATTGATCCGTCCTTTTCTCGGCTGATTTCCAATCCTAGAAAATAAGACGCCGGCATGGAGGTGATTTTGAACTCCTTTTTCAGATCGTTGATGAACTTCTGAAGTTCTTGCTCATCTTCAGCTGCAATCAGTCCGTCGTCAACGTAAAGAACGAAAAACATCTTCTTCTGTCCTTTTCGTCTCACGAACAGACAGGGATCCGCTTTACTTCGCTTGAATCCCAAGCTGACGATGTAGTTGCTGAACTTTTTGTTCCAGCATCGAGGAGCTTGCTTCAGTCCATATAAGCTTTTCTTCAGGCAGCAAACCCGGTTGGATCCATCACTATGTCCTTCAGGTTGCTGCATGTAGATGGTTTCCTGGAGGTCACCATAGAGGAATGCTGTTGAGACGTCAATTTGTGCTAGTCTCATCTTCTCGTTGGCAGCAACACTGAGTAAAGTTCTTATAGTTGATGTTCTTGCAACTGGACTGAAGGTTTGATCGTAGTCCACTCCTTTCCGCTGTGAAAAGCCTTTGATGACCAGTCTGGCTTTGTATTTATCAATCGATCCATCGGCGTTGGTTTTGATCCGGTAGACCCATTTATTCGAGATTGCTCTTTTTCCTGGGGGTAGATCAACCAGTTCCCAAGTCTTGTTCTCTTCAAGAGCTTTCATCTCACGACTCATAGCTTCTTTCCAACGATCTTGCTGATCCGATCGCATGGCTTCTTTGTAGGATCCAGGTTCCTGAAGAGGGCTAGAGAGAAGCATCACGAAGTCCTGATATTTCTCTGGAGGTTTGAGCGACGAACGATTACGAAGGCGCTTGACGATGGCTTCTTCATCTGGACTTGGAGCACTATCTGGAACTTGTTCATCTAGACCTTCTTCTTCATCAGCAGTACTCATATCCCAGAATTCATCATCATTTTCTTCGCTTTGCGTTTTGTCATCATCTTCTTGACTTTCTTCAGAAGTTGAATCCACTGGTTCAGCAGCAGAGTCGAGACTTTCCGGAAGATAGTTGTCGATTTTATGCTCTAGCACCTTTTCCTCGAAGATGACATCTCTTGATCTGATGAGTTTTCCTTCCTCTTCACAGAAGATCCTGTAGCCGTCGTCTTTGTCGTATCCGATGAGAATTCCTTTGATTGCTTTTGGATCCATCTTCTTCCTTTGTTGTTTTGGAATGTGTGGATAGCAGGTAGATCCGATCACCCGAAGATGTTTCAGACCTGGTTTACTGCCATGCCACAACTCGTAGGGAGATTTTCCATCAACTCGGGAAGGTCCTGTCCTGTTGAGAACATAGGCTGCTGTGTTGATCATCTCGGCCCAAAGCATCTGAGGCAGCTTTCCATGAGCATACATCATTGCTCGAGCAGTTTCAACCACGGTGCGGTTCTCTCTTTCACTGGAGCCATTCTGCTCTGGAGTGTAGGGCATCGTAATGCGTTGAACAATTCCTTCCTTTTGTAGGATTTTTCTGACATGCTTGTTGTCGAATTCCTTGCCACCGTCGCTTAGCAGCTCTTTGATGTTGTGTCCAAGAGTCTTGACTTCCGCAACGAATTGAGCCAACTTCTCTGCAACTTCGGACTTCTCTTTCAAAAAGTAGATGGTCCTGAACTTCGTGTAGTCATCCTTGAAGAGGACGAAGTACAAGTATCCTGACATGGACTCTTTGAATGGACCGCAAACATCTGTGTGGATCCGCTCTCCCGGTTCCGTTGTCTTAGACCTCGTACCGAAAGGCAGACGATGAGCTTTGCCATAGACGCAGCCTTCACAAAGTTCACTGTCCAAGTTGACATGAATTCCCAGCTTGTCCAGAAGGGATTTCACGTGTCGCTTGTTCTGATGTCCGAATCGTTCATGGTAAAGTTGGAGAAGATTGTTTGCTTCTGTTGCGTTGACTTCATTGGATGGAATGTCGTTCACGTTCTTCACGTTCAGCCTGTAGAGTCCACCAAACCGCTCACGAACTCCAGTCAGTTTCACTTCGCCGTTGACGATGAAGTTGCAAACCTCTGGAGACGAGATGAACCTGCTTTCCTTGTTCTTATCCTGCGCTGCAAGAACTGAGAATAGATTTCTCTGGATCCCGGGAACACACCATACATCAGCCAACGTGAGCTTGTGCATCTTGCCGTTGACTTCTGCTTCGATGTCAATGTCGCCTTTACCAATAGCCGCAACCTTCACGCCATTTGCTGTGATCACTGTGTGGTTTGTAGAAAAAGACTCGAACGTCCTAAAAATATTTTTGTTATTAGAAACATGACTTGTTGCTCCATTATCTACATACCAGAACTTGGAGTTGCACTCCAAGTTCATCACAGTCGAGGCTACCGTAGTCAGGATCATATTTGCACCCTTTTCCGGATTTTCCGAGTTGCTGGCTTTGTTGCCAAGTGCTTCATCCGCGATTCGCTTCCTGCATACCTTTGCTAGGTGATTTTTCTTCTTGCAGTAGGTGCAGAATTTCTTTTTTGTCACCCTTTTGCTGATTCTTGTGCGAGTTGTTTGGCTGCTTTGACGAATTAACATAGAGGGCTTCTTGTTGAGATGACTCTTGTTTGCCTTTCAGTGCATTCTCGTAGGCACACAGCTGGTTCGTCAAATTGTCGATTGTCCTGTCAGCTTTTGACATCAGCATCCAGCTCGACTTGAATGAAAAGTAATCTTCAGGCAACGTACCTAAAATTTTACAGATCATAAATAAATCTGGCAAATTTGAGGTTAGCTCGGCGTCGTTACTCATTTCCTGCTTTAGTTCGCTCCACAAATTCTTTAATTTTGAGACATGCGTAGCGATATCATCTTCAACGGCTTTTTCATAACTAAAGAACTTAAGGCATAAATTGTAAACCTTGTCTTCGGAGACGCCGTCGAAGAGTTTGTGCAGTTCGAGCCACACCTCCCGGGCTGACTTGAGACGCATTATTTTCTGAAGTGTCTCTTCCGTCATATTTGCGGTTAAAACGATCAATGCATGGCTGTCTGCCTTATTAAAAGCGTCGAGCGATGTCTGGTACTCCGCTCTTTGTGCCGCGGTCGCTTCATCAGACAACGCCCTTGGTTTGACTAACCTGCCTTCAATTACGTCTGTCGCTCCGGGGATACCTCGTAAACAAATGCTCAGTTTGTATCACCATGTATTCCAGTTTCCTTTTCCTTCCAGAAGTCCAACGTTGATAATCTTCGTCGAGTCCATTGTGAGCGTGGCGGCGTCGTCCTAACCTCAAAATGTCTCGTCGGATTTTCTCCAAAAATATCGCACCAAGTGAATTTATTTTAACAAAATCAATCACGCACTAATGTCGTTACGTGCCTGGGCCCATAACCTGTTAGTTTTTTTGCAATAAAAAGGCACTTTTGGTTTCACAATTATTAGAGTTTATTCAAAACGTTGTTTAGCGATAGGAAGCGATACATTTTAGTGTGTGTGGTTGTTTACTTACAGTTGCCTTAGGGATTTTGATTTAACCATTGTTGGGGTGCTGTTTCTTAAGAGTAAATCCAGCATTATTCAAGTAAGGTGCTGCGTTAGCAAAGGATGAGAGATAAAAATTAAAAGTTATCAAATAATATAAAAAGATGTTAAAATACATCAACATTTTTTTTTTTAATTATTTGAATTTGACAAGTCAGTGCAATGCAGTGAAATAGAATTCTTGACTTTTAAATCAAAACTATTCGTGATGATGGTATTTATTTCACCAAAACATGTCTAAAGTGTACTATGTGGATCTTAAACAACCACCTTAGCTGTAAAGGACCAAAGGATTCAATTTTTCAGATAATACTCCGAAAATTATTATATATATCATAATTTAACTTTAACCTCTTTTATAATTCAAATTATTTATTTTCTCGTTAAATTTAAAGTATCTTACTACAGTTTGGTTGACCTTACTTTTAACTTATTTTAATTATGTAAAAAATACTTGTTTCTTGTATTGTAAAACTATTATTTTCTCACATTTAATTCTTCTTTTCGACTTTTTCTGTCTCACATATAGAGCATTTATGGCTTTTTTGGTGCTGCCTGATATCTGGTAAAAATTACCAGACCAAATTATGTATCTCTACGCCAAACATATGTTTAGCAGCTATCACTTTTGACAGCCAAAATTTAGGTCTATACAAGAAACGTATATCACAATTCTATTTTTTTATTTTCTTAATTTTTATTTATTGTTGACCTTGATATGTTGATGTTAGTCCTAGTATTAATTATTAATTTTTATAAATAATCAGTATTAATCACTCACAAATAAATATACATCTAAGAATGTTAAAATTGCTAGGATTAGGTAATTTATTGTAGCCTACCCCTCGACTAAGGATTGGATTAGATTATCCTGCCAACAGCAGAGGAGGGAGTGCCAAAACTTGTACATATAAGATTTTTTTTTTATAAAATTTCGAATAATTAATAGTTTAACATTGTCATTCTACTTACAAGGACACGTAAAATCATAATTCACTGACATTATAATTTGAAAGTTTTTTAAAATTTAGACAATTAAAAAAAAAGGGGGGGGGAATATTGATGAACATGTTTTTTTACCTTTGCCCCATCATATTGTTTGTTTGGTTAATTTATTTATGCATGAAAAATCAACTTTATTTATATGTAGGTTTTAAACATTTATCCTTTTTTAGTATAAACTATTGCAAACTATCAAAACTAACCTTTCAAGAACCAACAGGGGAAAAACAATACAAATTGACCTAAACATTTGCACTGACCTTTGTGATACATTCTTTAGATGACCTGACAAACAGAATCTCTTATAAAATCATCAAGAGCCTCTACAGATACTCCAGGCGTCGGGTTGTTTCTTTTTGATCTTGCCAGGAGTTTCAACTTGATCCATTTTATTGTTATAATATCTGCACTTCACAGAGTTTTTTCAAATATTATAAAAATCCTAAGACTTGAGGTTTAGCCTAGTGGTCAACACAACACAATCTTGGGGCTAAAAAATATATTTTATAGTCTTGATACAAAGACTTGAATTTTATAATAATGTGTGTTGATCCCTAAGAAACACTTGCTATTTTTTTTATCACACGCTTCAATATTATATTGAAAAAAATAATTATTTAAAGATCACTAAAAGTGTATATTTTCCAAGGATAACACGCTCACACACTGAATTAATATTAAAAAAAAAGACACTATATTGTTAAAATTTGTAATAAAATGACTAACAGTAACCTAGATACACCTAAATACTCAAACAATGAAGTATTTGGTTCACTTCAACTTGTGGACAAACGCACATGGTTTTATTAATTGTGTTTTATATGAAAATTCCCTGTTATAATATCTATTTAAAATTGTTAGATTTTTGTTATAATAATAACTGTTGGTCGTTTGTTTTCTTTTGAAAGTAGCGTTTGCTGTTTAATAAAAGTTATTTATCAAAAGCAAGAGCTCGTTAAAAGCGGCCATACTTTCAAAAACAAATATGGCGCACTAAAATGAAATGATTATGATGGTTTATGACATAGGCAACCTTGTTGGCGAGGAAATGGCGGCGTCTGGTATTAATACTCGTGCTTACAAAATTTAAACTTTATATTATTTCACAAACATTTTGTATGTCTTTTTCTCTTTACTATCATAAACCATTTATTTATGTTAAAGATATGCGAGGCCAGTTATAAAAATATAAATAACTGAATATAATACTATTAAATATATAATTTCAGACCTGTAGTTGAAAAAAATAAATATTAGACTATTTTTTCTTTAATTTGATTATGGAAAATAAAATTCTACAGTAATCCTTGGGGACATATTAAAGTTATTGATACTATTTTCTAATGATAATAATAGTAATACCTAGCAAATAATTATTATTTCCAAATATGTTGACAACAGTGACTTTCAGACAATGTTGGCGCTACTGATAGCTTCTGCTAGCTGTAAGGCAAAACCAAAGAAGTGGTATTTATACTTCACTTTATGTGACTCAATAAAAGTTAAAAAAAAAATAATCATTATCATTTTTATATTGACCGATATGTTAATATTTTGCAGATCATATCTGCCAACCAAGTTCTTCATTCTTTGACTTGTTTTTCCATCTCCATTTGCTCTGGTATTGTAATTAGTTGTTTAAAAAAAATTAGTTTCATGTTAGTTTAACTTTGTCTAGTATTCCAATTCCAGTTGATTGATATATTATTTAAATATTTTATAATATTATATCTGCCAAACAAATTTTCTTTTTTTCTAAAACCATATATTCATTATTCTATTATTCTATTTATGTTTTTATAATGTTCATGATTATTATGAACTGTGTCTAATATTCTAATTACAAAATCTCTTTCAAAAATTTCAATTCACAATATCTAATTCTTTTATATATATATAAATAATTCTGTGACCCAATAAATCATAACTTCTCTTTTCAAGTCTTATTTTATCTCAACCTATATAGCTATACCTATACTCCCTGTCTACCACTTTTTAAGATACTATCTAAAATGTTAGGTGAATAAATGCTTAATTTGATTAAAGGTTAGATAATTATAAAAATGAGATTGAACGGTAAGCTCTTGTATTGTACTCTAGCTGAGGGTTAAAGCGACAGCACCAGACTGAATGTGGGTGCATTGTAGCATTCACAGAGAGACTCTGGCTGTGAAAGAACAATGCCACTATCCAAGAATGTGTTGAATTCATAAACTAGGCCTATATAAAATCTTTACTGCTTAATGCATATAAATGGAAATTGAACATAGCCATCTACTTTCACACCATGAGGATTGATGACTATCAAGAGGGAGTGTTTTGAAACAACTATTTGAAATGGAGGATGAAGTTTTATTGTTTTGGAGCAACATCCTCCTCCTACAAAGAATGTTATATTTGAATTAAAAGACAAGCGTTCAAGATTTTAATTGGTTGATCAGGATGCCCTACCTTTGCTATTTTTTATATTACTTAAATCTAAACATACAATATAAGTCAAGACTTAAATATTATTTTTCATAATTTATGAAAGTATGGTTCAAATTAGATTATTGATAAATGAACTATTGCGTATGATTGACATTATGAATAACTCTTACAGGACGTTAGCAAGCTTAGGTATTAACTAAATAGTTAATAGGTTAAGTATTAACTAAATAGTTAATAGGTTAAGTATTAACTAAATAGCCAATACTTTCATAAATAATAAAAGATAATATCTAAATCTTGACTTATATTATATTCATTCACTCCTTACAAAAGATCAATTAGAATGTTTTCTAAAATGTTAAACATACAAGGCAAAGATATAAATAAACATTTTAAATATCCTGCCTTAGCAGAAAAAGCTGGAAGATTTCTTAATCCCTTTGTCACATCATATAAGGGCAAAGTACAAGGGCGCCTGCAGGATTTCTCTCCAGGGGACAAAACCGGGTGCCTTCCCCCGGAAAAATTTATTAAATTGAAGCCTCAAAATACGCTTTTTTAAGGCAAGCCTTGTCTCCTAAAAATAAGAAAAATGTTTAAAATTACTAATATTTATACAACCTCAGAATCTCAGGGGGGGAGGGGAATTGCCCCTCCTGCTCCCCCCCCCCCCCTTGCAAACGCCCTTGACAAAGCAGGTTTTTCAATTTTGGTTTTCCTAACAAATAAATATATATATATATATATATATATATATATATATATATATATATATATATATATATATATACGGGTATATAAGATGAGACCTGGATTTACATGTATCACAATTAAGGCATTTATTTATTTACATTTTTAAATGTATCACTTTAATAACTTACTCTAAAGCAGCTTTTCCAAAACTTTTTTAGGTTGCAGATATTTTTTCATTTAATTTTTTCTCGTGACATTCAAAATTTGTATTCTTAATAAGAAACGTGCTGCTATTTTTGTTTATACAAAAACTTAAAGTTAGGAGGAAAAGAGCTAATTTAATCCTCGGATCTTGTTCATTATATATTATATATAAAAATAAACTGAAAGCCTGGTTTGCAACTTTAAAAAAGTTTCTGAAAGGCTGCTTTACAGTAAGTTATGAAAGTGATAAATTTATAAAAATAAATAAATAAATGCCTGAAAGCTATAAATTTATAAAAATAAATAAATAAATGCCCTATTTATATTACATATAAATCCAGGTCTCAACTTTTACACACATTAACCCAACAGTTGTAATGGGAAAGATAGCATACTTGAAATATTTTATCACCACATAGTTAATACAGAATCTACATCCACATTTTATAATTTGGCATCAGACTCCTGCAATGATGTATATTAAAAATCACTGTACTTTCAAACTTAAATTTAATAGCCACACTATGCACTGGTATCTTATTTCAATTAAAATAAACACTACCATATAAATTGGTTGCTTTTAAGACTTCAAACTATAGTTAAAACTAACTATAGACATAAGATTTCAGTTGAAATGATTAAGGAAATCGCTGATCATTATTTATGGTTTTTCAAACTGGTTATTAGTTGTGCCAAGTTTTCTGCCTTTTGATATGTTCCTTTAACTACATGACTACATCACTATCCTCAACTCAAAATAATAGTTAATGTTTTGTTTACATATAACTTTGTGCGATTGGTAAGGCTAGGAGAGCATTTAACATGCATTATTCTGAAACTGGTAGACAGGTCCATTTCAAACCAATTCTGCGGGAGATTGATTTACTTTTGGTGCAGTATCATAATAAAAATATTCCCCCCTAATTGTCTTTAGGGATGAATAGTTTACTATGTGTAGAGTAAAACATATTGTGCTGCATCTTTCTCTGTCACATATACCACCTAACCTATCTTAACAATTGTAGAACTCGTCTATTCCTTGTGAATGCTCCTTTGATAAGCCTTCTATATTTAATGTTTCATTTTTTGTTTAGCTCTGAATTGTTTTTACAATTATTAATTTTGAAGTGTTATAGTGAGTGCACATGATATGCAAATAGACAAATTTATCGAGTTTTTAAAAAAGAAAGAAAAATAGGTCATTGTTGATATTTAAGTGAAAAGTGATGTAATTTCATGAGTAATGTTGAATATAAAATTTTGATTATTGGTATAGTCTATGTATTCAAAGTTATTAAGTAGTTAAGATAGTGTTTATTGCTTGAATGATGAAAGTGAAAGAACGAATATTGGAATTGAATTTTAATTTAATTGATTTAAATAGTATATATTAACATTCCTTTCCATGGAAACATGAAAAGAAAATTAATTATATTTTAAACATAGGTATATTCACAATCTGTAACTTTTATCTCTACAACCTGCATTATAGAATTTACAACAAAAACACCAAATAATTCAAAGCTTCACAGATATTTTGAAATAATAAAACCAAAAGAGTATTGTAATATTGAGGCTAGGTAGGAAAAAAACTGGAAGCTTGTATAAACCGTAATGTGATACTTCTACTTTGACACATCTAAAGAATTGACTCACTAAACATAATTGGTTTGTTAGCTACTTATGGAAAATAAAACTTCCACCCAGCTTTATGAAAATGACAAGTATTATGTATGATACCAAGTGTAAGATTGCGACGAACAATATATTAGCTAAGGGTACACAAAACCTTTTAGTGTCCGGAAACATGGTATGTTACATTTGGCACAAGACAGGCATTTCCTAGTCTTATAATATCACTCCATTTTAGACTTACAAGATATTGCCAGACCAATAAAAATCCTGCTCACAAATTGTTGACATACATATATTAAAATAGACAAAGGAAGGTGATTAATCACATGAGCTAACAATACCACAATCTCTGATAGCTAAAATCTTTCATAAGGCCAAAATTTTGTGCAACACTAAAATGTTTCAACTTTGAGGGATCAAATAAATAGTTGGAAGTTCATCTTCCAAATTAATTATGAAATATTTGAGGGGAGAAAAATTATTTGTAACAGTATTATAGTATTCTTACTATAAATTATTGGTTGAAATAATATTGATCGAAAAGCACTTAAATTTTATATATCATACTACAGAAGTTGGGTTGTATTGCTTCCTAAGTTTCTTTCACTTAATTATAAAGTAAATGAACACCTATTTTTCATTTGCAGTAGTAAAATAAACTTGTTTCTATATGTACATTGTACACATTTAAATAAATTTATATTTTTCACAAAATAATGTCATTGTTATTTACAAAACCTCCAGTTCCATAAATAACTACTTGTGAATATTTTCACTCTTAAGTTTTTTTGGAAGTGATTTAAATATAAAAATTAGCTAAACAAGTCAACTTTAAACATATTAAATACAAGGTTGTGTATTATTAGGATGTCTTAAGGATCCTTTAAATGGTGTACAAGAGGGCTTGTCTGCTATGCTACCAGGTGAGGGGGAGGGGTTAACTGACCAACTAATGACCCCTCACTCGGCTGCTAGCATCTCCGGGTACACGTTCACGAAATAATGGGAATAACATGTTTTGGGGAAGGAGATGGATATATTTCATGGGTCACATTGACAACATTGCGTGTCTTTGTTGATGTAGGCCAACACCATGATTTGCTACTTGACTAGCTGTTTCATATGGTATCATCTTTGACTGCATTATTAGGTGTGTGGTTATAGTCTCAATTACTCTCCTTCGCACCCCTAATCTAATTTTTTTTCCCCCCCACAGTTGCTCATTTATTTCCAAACAAAGTATTTAATATTGTAATTAAAAACTCAGCACTCTCCCTTCAGTTATAAAGTCCAAAAAGTTGAGAACTATCACATTGGCACTCCATTTTTTAAATAATTATTTTACTATTTAGCGGGTGTTTAAGTAATATCGATCAGGATCCACTACTTTATCATTCCTGGGAGGTTGAATAGCTGATTGGCTCTGTGAATTAATTTCTGTGAAAGACTATGCATAGTATGACCGCCATAGGAATACATTTTTGAGAATTCAGAGTAGCCAACATTGACTGAAGGTCTCTATTTATAATGCTGTCAAAAGTGACAACTAAAGAAGAAAGGTTGGCATATGAATACTTGAGAGTGTATTTAGCAAAGTTTTGAACTGTAGCAGAATTTCAAAAGACTGTACTTTAAAGAAACATTGGTTCCGACAAATTTATAAATTCAAGCCTACTCCTAACATACATTTAAATAATTTTGAAATTTTTATTTTATCATGTAAAAATATTGCATGCAGCATATTTTGTTTGTAAATTGAATTTTTATTTAGCAAATATTTTGAATTGTGTACTTAAAGAAATCATATAATTGGACAGTTGTACTCACACTGGTGGCTGCGCAGTCTGAAGTGTTATACTCACATTGAAGCTTGCTTAGCGAGTGTGATCTTTACTCTGGTTTGCCCATCTTCAAGTTAGTGAAATTGAAGCTTGCTTACCAAGTGTGATGTTTACTGCGGTTTGCATATCTTCAAGTTAATGACATTGAAGCTTGCTTACCAAGTGTGATGTTTACTGCGGTTTGCCTATCTTCAAGTTAATGACATTGAAGCTTGCTTACCAAGTGTGATGTTTACTGCGGTTTGCCTATCTTCAAGTTAATGACATTGAAGCTTGCTTACCAAGTGTGATGTTTACTGTGGTTTGTCCATCTTCAAGTCAGTGACGTTGAAGCTTGCTTACCAAGTGTGAAATTTATTGCAGTTTGCCCATCTTGTTAATGTAGCTACATTTAGTTTTAAACTACTTTCATCCTTACCCTGCAGATGAATTTGCTAGTAACCCTTTTATTAAAAGTGCATCTAAAAAAATTGCCTGTTTTCACATAAACATACACATTTTTATCCAAATCCTCAAGTGACAAACATTTAAAATACCATAACATATTTTATGACACATTAAATATTTAATCCACATTTAAGTGGGTTTTGTGAGTCATCTATTAAACAATGGTTTAAGTAAAACTGTTTGGTTATTTCTTAAATTACGGTTATTTAATACTCCTTATTTTGCAGACTTATATTTCAACAGATTAAGTATTTTATTAATAAAATTGATTGACCATGTACATTAAATTAAAAGCAAATTTGAATTTATCTTTAAATTTATGTTTTGATGCACATTAACATACCTTTCTTGTGAATGTTTTGGTCAAGTAGTATGGCTATGGCTGATGTTAATGTTTTAAAAGCATGGCAGCATTAGTATTTATAATTTATACTAGGGTTTTATCTTTTAGTTGGAATGCATTTCGAACTTTATTTAAATGATTAAAAATTTAATCACATTGGCTTAGATTTACAAAAATTGAATTACCCTTCGATTTTTGATTTGATAATAATAGTCTATATTACACATTGAATGATAAAATATGCTTATAAATTATTCAAAATGTGTGATATAGTTAGACATTTTTTTACTATTTTCAATTTTCCCAAGTTTAAAATTGTTGTCAAAACTATTTTTTAGCATGTTGGCAAAAATTGAAAATAGTTTGGTGTGGTATTAAGTACTATAGCTATGTTATTTCTAGTTTTTCATGTTTAGTGTATATGCTATGTATACTAATAATATTAGGAAATATAACAAATTGATCTAGTTATAAATAAGCCTGATATTGTTTGTGACATTGTGTTGAGGATGATGTGATTTGCTGAATGCTGAAGATATTTTTGTCAGACTAAAGCTGGGGTCATGGTCAAAAAATTAAGAGTCAATACAAATGGGTGTGTGTGATACAAAGGTTACACTATAAATTTGTTTACAATTTAATTATTCACAGTCAAAACTTAACTTGTTAAGTCTAACCAATCATAAATTCACTTTGCAGTGTCCTTAAACACACTAATTGAAACTAATCATTATTAGAAAGATGCAAAATAAAATAAAATCTCAAATTAACGAAAACTATCTTTTGATTAGTTAAAATAATCATTTTACATTTATAAATATTAAATAGTACTCAGGATTGTAAGATCTGGCCAAATTCAACATAATCTCAATTAACTGCTTTAATGTGTAAAACCTATACATGAACTAGTATGAAATGTTTTAATAGATGGAGTTGACTCTTTTGTTAAGCTTGTTTCATAACAAATTCTAACACTTATAGTTTTTTTGACCATAAACAAAGCTTAATATATAATATTGTATAGTTGATTTGCACATAATTTAAGTTTTATTTAATCGCAATGTGTTCAATAAGTTGCTAATTTTTTCATAAATGTCTTAGTGCATGATATACTATCATTCTGTACTAACTTTAGTAAATATTATTTAACAAGGATAAGAAGTTTCTTTAATGTGTCTGGTTGAACAATATGGTGGTGAAGTGGATATTTAACAATTGGTTTCTCTCTTTAAATAATTTGCTAAACATTCTCGAGAGGATTTGAACCTTGCATATCAAGAACAGTCAAATTTACTACCACATTTCTAGCTCTTAATACCTAAACTATCGCTGATGTTAAATCTCACTGGCAGATTTTTTTTAACCACACCTTATGAATTTAATATTTTTGTAAAATATTTAAGTAATATATCACCTTGATGAATCTTAGTGTAGCTATGTAAGTAGCAAAACATATCACTTTGCCTATGAATTGATTGATTTAAATGTTATAAAGATCTAATAAAAATATGTTTACCTAGCTACTTAAATAAGACTTGGCATTTTAATAGAGTTATTTAATAGAAACATTGAATTTAAGAGAGACTAGGAAAGTGGAGGCCATGGGAATGAAGTTTGGGAGGAGCATGTTAGCTGTCACTAGGAGAAACAAAATTAGGAATGAAGTTATCCGGGAAATATTAGGGTGAAGTATTTTTTTCACCTTATTTTAGTCTTTGTATTAATATTTTTATCAATTCATTGATTTTTTTCACTTAAAATGTACAAAAGATAATGATTGTCCAAAGAAAGGTTTGCAGCTATGCTTTGCTTGTTTGCAAATAGAATATTAAATTTTAAATTATGTGCTTATTAATTAAGAAAACTATTGGATTGATAAAAAACATAAATTACCCAATATTACATTCATTTATTTTAGTTGATTACCATACTGTTCACAAATCATTAAGAGTCTTTAAGTATCGAGTTATTCAATCAAAATTCTTTCCCTCATCCCCTTAAAATGTTGATTGGATGTTGTCCTAGTTTTATTTTTGTGTTGAGGATGTCAAGAGTGGAGGCGCTTTGAAGAAATTTCATTCATGGTCGATGTTTTAAGAGTTGAAATCTTGGGAATAGTATAGCTAAAATCCTTTCTTTTAGTGTTTCTTTTAAAGAGCCATTTCTATTTACTTGGAAATTTGAGTAGTTAGGTTACCTCTATTAACAAAAAAGAAAAAGTTTCCTTTTCCTAATTGAAGAATATGTCTTTGACTTCAATCACTAAACTGAACAAAGGTGACTTCATTTCGGTCACATTGTTGGTCATTTACTTAAGTTTGAATTGTGGATTTTATTAAAATCACTTTTGAAGAGAGGTGTCCACCTGCAGGAAAGTGTTATAGAGTCAGAAAAATTAATTAGTTAAAAAGCACAAAATGTGTTTAAGACCGGGGTCCAAAAAGTTGACATAATGGCCCTTTTTTTTAGCACAGCGTTTCACTACCCGTTTGGGTTATACACCTCTGTTCTAATTATGTTATTAGGTTAGGGATGAGAAAGGTTGAGTTTAAAGGATGTTGTGTCATCTTTAGTGAAGATGCTTGTTGGCAAATTAAGAATTTTCTCTGCGTGTCAAATTAATATTTGATAGTAAGTAGAATTTAAATATATTTGGTATGGTTTTGGTATTCATGTCCCTTGAGGTCTTTACTATTTGAAAAATCCTGACGGTCAGTGATTGCTTTAAAAAGCTTGTCTGTGGATTAAATGAGTGTCTCTTTAGTGTTGCAAATACATTGAAATGCTTTTCTTTGAGACATATTTTTGAAATAAAGATTGAGGCTATTATTTAGACATTTGATGAAGAGATTAAAGGCTTAAACGCGAAGTAAAGGGATAAAGTTTACCGAGTTGCCTGTTAAAATTTCCTTAGCGTTAAGTCTGAGTCAGTCCAAGGCAAACTTAAAAAAAAAAATATTGTCGAAAACTAAAACAGTGATGGGAATGGATGGCAAGTTGAGTTCTCTATCTTTTTAGTTTCAGATTGTATATATGGGACATATTATTTGCTATATTATTATTTGAACAGGTATTAATATTATTTCTTTGTTTTAGTTCTGAAAACTTTCTTGGTAAGACCGGCAAAGATCCTCTTCAAGTGTGATTCTCAGAAATGTTGGTTGGGCTTGATTTTTTCCTCCGTTAGAGAATACTTTAAGTGGCTGAGTGTGCTTTGTATTCCCTGAAGTGCGGCAGATTGAATTGGGAACAGTGTTGATTAGGTAGTTTTCTTCAAGTAGAGCTTATAGGGTTATTTAACACTTTGTTTTATTTAAAAAGAAAATGCATAGGCTTGTGTGTTTTGTATTAGTCCAACTTTATGTGTTTTACTACAATCTCAAGTCTTATGAACCTCCATGAAATTATTCAGGCAGACTTGCATCCTTTTGTAAATTACTATTAATATAATAAGAATATCGTTCCTTAGTTATAATAATTGTTTGGTTAAAACTTAAATGCATTTCAACACAAGGCTCACTAACACTCACCCAGTGAAGTATCCACAGTTCAATTTTCACATAAACAGCCTTATTTGACAGCTATAAAAGTTATTGGATTTACTATAACGCGTTTATATGTCAAGTAATTTGATCTAAAGGTTTCACTTTTGATAAAAAATATAAATAACTATAAAATAATACTATAGTAAAATGTTATAAGTGTTAGCTTTAAAAAATATATGTGTGTGTGTGTGTGTGTATATATATATATATAATTTTTTTTAAAGGCTTTGGCTATGGAAATTAGACTATTTTCTATTCAAATGAAACCGTACCCTGGTTTTGGTTGGAAGAACACCAGAGAAAATTCAAGCATATTTATTTACGGCCAACATTGATAATATCTTACTTTATTATTTGTGTTATTCTATAGCTATTTGTAATATCTATCAAAAATGACAGCTGCAGCTAACATGACTTGATGTATGAATATATTAAAATGGTTTTAGTAACTTTAGTAACTAACACTGTTCCTACCAAAATCATACTATACTTCTACAGTGTAATGTTTTAACACAAGAGTAACCCAGCTCTTCCATTTTTATCATGTTCATTACCTATGTGAATATAGTTAAGTTTGTAGCAGCCGGCATTTTCTTAAGACGCCATAAAATGCGTAATTTGAGTGTATACATGATTACTGTGTGTGTGTTTGCAGGTACAGTCTGTAATTCAGGCCAACCAACAGTCTGTAATCCAGACCCCAGCTAACATACAGCCTGTACAACTACAAAAAGGAAACGTTATTCTTGTGAGCAAGCCCAACTCTGTGATTCACACCACACAGGGGAGTTTACAGACCTTGCAGGTAGCTACACGTCCACTTAACGGCTCCTACCACGTGGTGAGCGACAATTACTTAATATTAGTACTAACTTAGAACTCTTACTTGGACTTAGAACAGGTGCACAGAAATGTTTTATTTTGATTTAATATAACTCTAAACTTTTATCGTGTATTTAAATTAGAGATGTGACACTTAAAACATTAAAGTATTTTGAGAAATTCCAGACTCAAAACAATCGCCAAAATAATCTCCACTCCAAATCTGAAGGGGTAAACCTGGAATCACAACTTTATGCAATTGATGGAAGTAATAATAAGTTCTAGATTTATATAATTGATAAATTATTACTTTTTTACTTTACACATAAAATAAATCACAAACTAAGAAACTCTTATACAAATAATTAATTCCCTCAATAAGCGTCCTTTTGTTCTTTAAAATGTAATGAATATGAAAAACACTAGATTTTTTTTACACACGATGCTAATTTATAGTTTAAAGTTCTGTTATTGTAAGATTTAGCATGTATAATAATGTTCACTAATTAAAAGATCAACTTTATTACTAAATTAATACAAGCAACAAGCATTGGGTTCCACTCGATAACAACTGTTCCAAACACTCCACATAAAAAGGTTAGTCTGTTCATTTGAGATTCAAGCTTCGAAATAAAATATTATATTCAAATTTAAGAAAAATAGGACTCGACACATCTCTAATTTAACTGTTAATTGTGATTAGCTAGGTTGGTTGTGCAGAGGCTGAAGTGGGAGAAAGATGGGGCGGCTCCCTCAATCTTTCTTATAAATTAGATAATTATAAATTACTAAAACCTTTTAATTTCACTAAAACTTTTACTTTACATGTTACTATTTCCATCCTGTGGCCTGGGTCAATTTCTTATTCAAGTCATATATTTTTTTACTACCAGCTGGCCAGGCCTGTCATAGCTTCATATGCCTTATAATCTATCTTAAGACTAGGACAGGCACGCCATTTAGTCCCCGGCCGTTAATTTAACAATATGAAAGGGTAAACCCAGGTTTTCATCAATGATACATTTTTTGGCCATGCCAGGAATCAAACCTGGTATCCTTAGCTCATTGAGCAGACATGCCACCAAATGAGCTAAGGCTTTGTACTGTCACTAAAACTACAAACTTAAAAACAATATTGTGTATAATTACTCAATTAGAAAGATAGACTGAAACACATTAATGTTGAACATAATTCATATTTTCTTGTAATTAAAATTTTTTAAAAACATATTAAAAACATTGGGAGTTGGAGCTACATTTTAAATGTAAAGACTTAACCATATAAGATTCATACTATAAGTTTTTTTGAAAATGATTTATAATTGATAACACATTATTAGAAACAAAGGATACAATATTAGAAGACTTGTGGCTACAATAAAAATCGAAAGTAGGCTAGAAGGTGTGAGATCTACACTATTTCTAGAAAAATGTAGATCTATAAAGTTAACGCCTAAAACAAAGTTATTTTCAGGATGTATCAGGCCCCTTCTTAAACAAACTTTAATATTCACTGCTACTTAAGCCCAAAAACATTATTTCTAAACCTTCAATTTTATTCATGTAGACATAAACATTGTCCCACATTCCTACTTTTTAATAAGTATGTTCAATAACAAATGAATATTTAAAAATCTGGATTCTGGACCATAAGAAATAGAAGTTTACCAATTTATATTCAAATAAAGATATTTTGAAAATATAAAATTCATACTGAAGTATTTGGCCATTTCAGTAAGATATTACTAAGATTTCACCAACATTCTACACAAGGGTGTTTGCATGCTTAGAAGGTTCCTTCGTACCATGTAAGTTCCACTTAGGAACATCTCTGCTACTCATTCTTAATAATATCCATAGTAATTATCACACCAAGTGAAACATGATATTGAAACAGTGGAGAGGAAGATAAACATATATATTACATAATATAATTGATTGAAAGCTTAGACCTGAAAGTTCGTTTGAAGTGCTTTCAAAAATGGTATGGGAGAATATTTATAAAGAGTCGGACATTTAAAAAAAAGTTTTATTATATAAAAATATTGCACTTTAAACAAGGGCAAAGAAAGCTTATTTTTCTTGGGGTTAGGCTTTCCGCTAGAAAATGTTACTATACCTATAGCCAATAAAAGTTTGTATGCATGTGTATGGACCCCCTTCTAGAAGGAGTCTTATCAAATTATGGAGGGGGTCAGAACACCTCTAATCCCTGCCTTTCCATGCCCTGGACTTATAATAATTCTTCACAGAACCCATCAAAAACTTTTAGGTTGATGTAGAGGGGGACTGATTTTAATCTTGCTCCTACCATAGATATTTTTAGACAAATATTCATTACACAACAAATTTCGATCTTTCAATACTAATAAATACCTAGAAGTATGTGACATTTGTATGCTGCAACCAAAAGATGTACATTTTTTTTTTACTATAACGAGACGGGATGGCTGGGATACAGCAAAAAAAAAGGGGGGGGGGGGGTACTGTACCATTAAAAATGGGACGTATGTTCAGCCTAGTTTTTAAAGCTCTTTTACTTGGCTCACTTGACATGGGATTGACAGCTTTACTTCCCCTCAGAAGGAAATTGTACTACAAATTTTTATTGCTCTGTAAAAATATACCGGCCTCATATGAGTTTGAACTGGGTTGTAAGGCGAGCATTTTACCTCAAGACCACAAGGGCTGTATTAATTATATTTAATTTTTCCATTTGTTACATTTTTGAGAGGGGTTATTTTTTTCTCAACATCCATTAACACCCTTATTTCTTTGATATATAATCATATATACTGTTTTGTATCTCTTTTTTTTAAAAAAAAACTTTAAAGAACTAACCCCAAGCATGGCTAGTTTGGCCACCTCCAACATACTTTGCATTAGAATTGTTCTAATCCCAGATGAGCACAGTAATGAGTGGGATTTTCCACACATGGTTTTTCATCCCAATGCATGTGCATTTCCTCCTAATTACCCTCCTTATATTTAAGGTTGACATGCTCTCAAACCACAACATAGTTTTTATTTATTAATGGCTTGTTAGAAGGAAGAATAACAATGGAAAATTGTTTACATTTCGTTGTATTAAAAGCAAATGTTTAACAGAAGAGCCCACTTATCTAAGGTATTAGACTCACTTTGTAACGAATATGGGTTTCTCCATGATCTCTCCATGCTAATGCAGTTGTATTTCTTCTCGGTTAACCTCATACCAACACCAAGGCTATCAGAAGTAATCATGCTAAAACCTGAAACTTAAAAAAATACTGAGCCTAAAAAAATAGCTCCAATGACACTGATAGCTAATTGACCATTAAAATGATCTTGTTTAGTAATAATTAAATATCTTACATTTTTAGAAGATTTTCTCCAAAAGTTTGAAATACAAACATTTTGAAAAATATTGTCTGGAGGGGAACTTGAAATGTTGAAACTTTTATGCTATGCTTATGATTCCAGATATCTTATATTAATGTATTTCAAAATAAATAAAAATATATTTTGTTTAGAGCCTGGTCTAAGTTTTCAGAATTGTGTGTGTAAATTTTTTGCTGCTATAATTTTCCATAATTTTTGTTTGTATAAAGTGACCTTTGTCACCCCATGGGTTGAGGACACTATGGTCAGCACACAAAACCACATTAAAATCAATAGGGAACGAGTTGATAATGGTCAACATGAGTAAGGGTGTGTATGGCCATTACATTTTTATATTTTTGTGTAAATATTACATAGTAAATAAAGGAAAATAAAAAATACAGACACATTTCTGTCAATTATATTCACCATTCTAAATAAGATGAACACCAAAAGATACAACCACAACATCTCATACAAATATATCGATAATGTTACCTAACCTACATTAAATCCAGCAAATATAACAGGAAACATTAACCGGCCCCTTCTTTTTTCAAGAGGTCCAGGTATGTTTCTCACCACTTGTCCTACATAAATCATCGAATTATCTGGATTGTCTGGCCAAATAAAGTATCCCCCAGTAGACTTTTAAACAAAGGACACAATCACCTCATCAGACACCTTTACCCATACCTGGCTCATCATTGACCTTGACAATGAAATGTTTCTTAATTTTCGTTCATAAAAACTGTGTCAGGACCAAGTCACCAGTTTGAGATGCAGCAGCTCTTGATAAGACAGGGTATTCATTATCCTCCTCATCTTTATTTGTGCCCTCATTTGCTCCGGTGTTTCTTCATCACTATCTTTATATCTAAATGTTCCGATATCTGAGGAAGATGAACTAGTCATCCTTTTTCTTCCTTTCTTTGCGGTTGGTTGACTCATTGATGGGTGCTCTGCATCATTGACTGGTCCATTGGGGGCCACATCATCAACAGAAACACTTTTCCCTGGTTCTCTATTTAGTATTTTCTTATTGCCTGCAGTAACAATGGCACCTTATCACATAGCTTTTAAAAACTGCAAAAAGCTTCCAGCCATGCTCTGCTACAAAAGTAGGTTGAGATGCTTCACCCTCTATCGGTACTATCTCAGATGGCAAACATTAAAGTACTGACTTAATTATGGTTCATTGGAAATAAACCACACTTTCGGAATCCTGCCTGAAGAGCTTCTTTGGCAACTGGAATGATTTTATCCATTAAATAATTTAACAATAAAGGGAACTGTTTGTTTTTGTGACAGAAATATTTTAACTTTTGCTCATCTGCTTGAAATGTGTCAATATTTCTCTCCAGTATCGCTTCAGCGGAGTGAAGAAGGCAACATCCAGTGGCTGACATAGATGCGTGGAGTTTGCAGGCAAGCACTTGAAGGCGATGTTGTGGGTTTTGCATGCATCCAACACTTTTGGGGAGAAATGGGACGATAGATTGTCACCTATATCAACACACGGCTTGTCGCTATACAACTTCATAATGTAAGGTAGGGCAATGGGATAAATAACCCAATCAAATGTTGCACTGTCAAACCAACCACTTTAAGAACAGGAATACCGTTTCCCAGGTGGACCACCCAAAGGTCATACACATGCTCGGCTTTATAAACTACAAATTGAGAGAGAAGAGTCCCTGATGCTGAGCCAACAAACATAACACTGGTAGACAACTTTGTAGAGGTTAGGACCCTCTCAAAATATTTCATTCCTCGTTTAGCTATGTGTTTCACCTTACCTGGGTATCCGAAAGATTAGTTTCATCGAAATTGATTAGATTTTCAGGTGGAATGCCTTGAATGTCATCCAAATATGTGTTGACAATCTCTGGATTCAATTGAGCACATTCAGAAAATTGGGTTATGTCTTGTCTTTGTCCTTGTCTTTGTAAATATCCATGGACAAGAAGACACAATTCAAAAGAGGTTATTGGGAAACCCCACTAAGCTAAAGATGCACATAACACTGTTTCATCTGCTTTATTCAACACCGTCTGCCCACATGATTTCTTCATTTCCACATTCTTACATCTCTTCTGTAATACTTCTCTCTTGACATCATATTTTTCAGCAGCAGCCCTCACACTAATTCCCTTTTTAACAGCTGCTGCAGCTAAACCTATTTTTTCTGCAGTGTAGTCCATATAGAAACGAGTTCCAGGCTGTCTTTTATAGGATCTACCCATGTTGACTATCAATATCTACAAGTTAGAATCATAAATTCAAGATTTTCTAGATTAAATTATGTGCAAACAATGAACACACATACTGAAATAAGCAATATAGTAATAGCAAGTAAAATTATGTAACACAAATTGGTTAGGTTGCCTTCTTGATTGAAAAATTATAGTAAATAGTTTCTGACATTAGTAACACCCAAAAAATAATATACTATTTGCAATACTTTTGTTAAAAATTTACTACAGCTAAACAATTTAAGTAAAACATAAATACTTTGCATACCTGAAATCCAGATATAATAGTGCAGGTTAGAATACTACTATTATCAATATTACATGCATAGGTTATCAATTGTCATAAACAATTTAGCCAACTTTTATTAATGAAAAAATTTTTCTTTTAAAATGCCAGAAAAATTGGTTTTTTAATTAAATTCAGTTAACTAGCATTTAGTATGTAAATTATCAGGAAAAAATATAGCAAGGTTATTTGAATTACAATAGTTAATTTATTTATCACATGCTGAAACATATTTCTTTGTTTTGACCATAGTCACCCTTAAGACCATAGTAACCCTGGTTAACGGTAACATGCTTATGCACTACTAATATAGATAGCTAACACTTTGGTCTTGATCCATGTCCTACACACATTTTTCAGAGGAAACGTTAGTACAATTTTAATTTAATGTTGCAGAATCACTTGAAATGATTCAATTAACTATTCAATTTGATAGGAAATTGCCCTTACTAACACCTTTGAGCATTAAATTTAGTTTTACCAAAACTTATTGGGGTAAATTTCAATCAAGCTGTATTTTGACAGGTGGTGGACCCAGGAAGTGATGACAGTTTGTCAAACGAAGACGACTCAACCAAAAAACGAAGGGATATTTTGACTAGAAGGCCATCATACAGAAAAATTTTAAACGACCTCGGGGGTGGAGAAATAGCAGGTAGGTCAAATCAGTGTATATTACCCTCTACTTGCGGGCACTGTTAGTTTACCAGTCATCAAAGTCACGAAAAAGAAATTAAATTATTTAGTGTATCTTGAAAGTCATGAATTTAGTCTTAAACTACTCAAGTACTTTGTTTTATTTACATTGATAAGATATTACAAATATATTTATATTATTAATCATTTTAACTAATAATGTTGAGAGAAATTATACAGTAATTAGTAAGGAAATATTAATGAAAGCTTTTGCTAACTTCTTTAATGAAATATATAAATTAATACATCACATAAAACATTTCTACAATGCCAAATTTTAGTGATTTTCAATCAATGTTATACTGGTCAAAGGTGGGTTTCTTATAAAAATTCAGAGCTTACACTCACTGATGCATATTAAAAAAATATATACACCATATTCAAGTATGCAAGAGACCTCGCTCGGGGTATAGCTACGCTGACTAAATTTAGCATATTTACATTTAGAGATTAAAGTGCTATTAGTAGTAGACTTTAATTTCACTCATTAGATAAAATCAAATTAACAATATAATTGGATCTATTTATTTAACATAATTTATTTTTTAAACTCTACTGCTGTACATATCTAATTTTTAATACTACAGGATGCTAAGACAGACATTATTGTTTTAGGTCATGAAACTTTTTTCACAAAGTCATTAAATTGGTTTACTCTTTTTTGGTAACACACTGATTTTATGTTGGGGAAAAAGTAATATCAGCAAACAAAATGTCCACATTGTTTTTTGGTCAAAATAATTTTCTAAAAATTGGCAACTTACAAAATATAATTCTTTAATAAAAGAATAAAATGTAAAATAATTAACAGAATTTGCAAAAAATTGTTAGTAAATAATTAATTCAGCTAATGTTACATTATTGATCTTTATTTCACACCTTATGTTACATCATTGATAAATAATAATTGATAATACTCATTAGATAACACACACAAAAGATCAAAACTAGGCCTGTGTGAGAATAACATTTTACCTCTAGAAAATTTCAGGCGGGAAAGGGGAGAAAATTAAAAGTAATTTTCCACTTTAAGACTTTATTTTTTCAGATTTCTAATTTTAATCTAAACTTAGTCTTCCTATTCCTTAATTAAATTTTTTTTATCAAAAACTTAGAAACCTATGTAAATTTGATCAGAAAGGGATAAAATTTTATAATTTCAACGAAGTTAAAATATGGTGATAGATGACAAGATATTTTTGAATACTGTCGAGGAAAGCCAGTGCACCTTGTTGCCCTTTACGATATAGCTACCTCTTAAAAAAGTGCTGTTAGACTCAAAAAATATTATCCAACTGTTATTATCTATGTTACAACAGCAAATAGATGCCATTCCAAATAATAACTTTCACTTAGTAGACTTTCTTGATGCAAATGAGTGGTTTATTTTTTTCTTAATTTGATATTTAAAAAACACTTTTATCATAATTTTGCACTAAACATAATGTTTTCTTTTGATATTCAGAGATGAATGTTCCCATCAATCATATGTAACCTAGTGTGGCTATGTTATGTTATGGTGCTCAGTGGTGTTGACTAGGTAGTTTTAAAATAAAAGCGAATTAAAGTTTTGGCTATCCGTTGTCTTAATGGAAGATGAGGTTAATCTATCTTTTAATAAATTAATAATATTCTTAATGGACATAATACAACTTGACATTGATAAATGGCCCTTTTATTGAATTTTTTTATAAATTAATTTTTTTTTCCGAAAATAATTTTTTTCGCCCATGTTTTGAGAACATCCAATTTTACGAAGTTCGGGATCCTGACCAGGCCTAATCTAAACTCGTTGCTGCTCAACCATTTAAAATTATCTATTTGTAGTGTAAAGCAAATTTCCTGATCACAGCTGAAAAGTTTTTGGGGGGTGAGAATTGTTAAATTCACCTCCTACACTCTTGAGTAGAGACAACCAATTAGTTAGACCTATTAAATCAAATTGATTAGTTCAGCAATAATGCAGTGAATATTTTAATCTAAATATTCATTGGAATAGTAAATTTTGAAAACCTCTTTAAAAAATTAAACAAATATGCTACTTTCCCTTATATAGGGCTGCTGTATTGCATTTAAAATTAAGTTTATTAAAACTGTATTATATTAGGAAGATGGTACGGGAAAGGTGGATAGAAACATATAAAAGTTACAAACACAACATGTGTTTTACAGTGGAAAGAAGAACACAGCTCACACTTTGTATTGCTGTCATTGTACAAGGAGGTAATGGCTCCTTCTTGAAGAAAATCGATTGTTACCGCCCAATCCCCTGACCTAAGTTTCGTTCTATCGGAACTCATAATGAGGGAGTGTGAAATGCGCAACGCAACTTCCTAAAAGAGCTAACAAAAAAACAAAAGAGAGGAAAAGGAAACTCCCTTTTCACCTTTTTGGTTTTTTGGTTTCCTCTTTTAGGAAATTGCATTGTGCGTTTCACACTCCCTCCTTATGAGTTTCGATAAAACAAAACTTAGGTCGGGATATTAGGCAGAAACAATCAATTTTCTTCAAGAGGTATATATTTACCTCTTTGTCCAAAGGCAGCAAAATGTAAAGTTTGAATTGTGTTCTTCTTTTCATTGTAAAACCCATATTGTGCTCGTTTCTTTAATATGTTTGTATCCACCTTTCTCGTACCATCTTCCGGATATATTACAGTTTCCTAATGAGGTGAAAAGAAGTTTTCCTTGTAGGTTTATTAAACTGGTAACTTTAGTGTGAAATTGTTTGGAGCAATTGAAATAAGTGTGGTGTAATTCATGAGGTGTGATCCACATCTACTACTGTACCACGATGTAATCACTCTCATTGTGTTATTTGCTACAAATCTTTTACTCAAAAACCACTACATCGATTGAGTTGAAATTTTTAGGGGGCTGTTTGTTTAACATATAGTCTAATTACAATTATTTATACACTTAACCTAAAATACCACCCACACTTACCGCCCTCAAACATATCTCCTGAACTGCTGGGGCTAGGGATTTTCCCTTCGGTGGGGGTACCCACAAGTGCTAGACTTTGAACACCTTGCCCCACCTGGATGAATCTTCGTAACTGAAAAATCTGTACACATACTGATCTGAAATTTCGCATGGACATACTCAGATGTTTTAGTTAACATATAAGCTTATTAAAATTACTTATACTGCTTAACCTAAAACACTAACCCCCCACATCTCTAGCACCCTTATACAATGTATATCCGAAACCACTAGGGCTAGGGAATCTCCTTCGGATAGGGGGTGCCCACAGTCGCTAGACCTTGAACACCTCTACCACCTCACCGCCCTGTGACATATTTACGAAACCACTAAGGAAGGGGGTACTCTAAATTTAATAATATACTTCCAATATTTAACTGCCCATAAAAATGCGTATCCATTTGTAAATCAAGAAACTGATACATACTAATTTCTGATGCTGGTGATAAACCACTAGTTAAAACTAAATATAGAAAAACATTTGTAGTTCCATTATTGTCTTTGTTTCAATAGCTGTTAGGTGGCTTTTATCATTGCGGCATTGTGCTTTAAGCTACAGTACAGTTTACATAGGAAGGACCTTATTTTACAGATGGAAAAATTACTAGATCTACTGTCATTTATTCATATGTTAAGCCATGTACTCTGCAGCCATAACTTTTGATATATTTTTCCAATACTTATCAAATAACTCTTATAATTGATTTAAATGTTATCATTTTTTGGCTATAACAATTTTTTTAAAGGGCCCATACAGCTTGGAAATCCCAGTGATATGATTTGTGGAGTTTTCAAATATGACCCAGACATTGATTCAATTGGCTATAGTCTACTGCCATATTTATGTGCTACATTTTTTTAACAATAGCAAATAATTGATAGCTTTTGTTGGTTTGTGGTAACTTTGGTTTTTACTTCCAGTTGAAATGTTATTAAAATCATTTAAATATATATACTCACCAAATTTGCCTTGCAAATATGTTTGGTTTCTTTGAAAAGAAGTAAATCTAGATAACTTGTCATTGTGACAAAAAAAAAATTGCTCGTCAGATGAATACACAAATTATTTTAATAGCTCTCCAACTGCCAGAAAGGTCAAATTTATTTGAAATATATGTATATAAAGCTTTTACTTAAATAATTGGAATAATATATTTTATATTTGGTTCTATTGCTGGTATTTATTTTTTGGAGATTTCTCTAAGACCATTTAAATGTAATTTATTCCTTGAACCAAATTATATCCTTCTTTGTCTCTTATTAATATAGTATTGTCGAACATATTGTTAAATGAGAAGTATTGAGCAGACATCTTTTTCCAGTTGGTCGAGGTGAGTCCTCGTCTGAATGTGATACTAATGAGGATAGCGAGCTGTCTTCTCACTCGATTCCTTCCCACTACCAGACTCACACAGGTTGGTACAAACATTGCTTGTCCGGTTAGCTTAAAGTTAGCTAGGCCTTAGTGTTGTATCCCTGTACCTAACCTCTGTGGAAACTAGTTCATGCCATTTTTTAGTTGGAGTGCCTATTGTTCCGTATTTATATTCCTCTAGAATTTTTTTATTATATTTGCAGCTTATATGTTACTGCATTCAAAATGTAGAAGAACTAGTATGGTAAAACTATTTGGAGCTTTTTGAGGTGTGGTCAGAAATGTAACGAGTCGGATTATGGTTAGTGGATTAATTCACCTCTATTTTATAATACAATTTTATACGTTCATCTGTTTATTTTGCCTTGATTTTAAATTTATAGTCGTATTGTTTCTATGGCTTTTTCATATAATTATATATTTTTAGAATGTAGCATTTTACATGCTTTATTTTAGCGATTTTAAAATGTCTTTACATTAGCATCACATTAAAATTTAATCAATTAGCTCTTTTATAAAATTAAATATTTTTTATTTGATTGCTTGAGAGGGGGACTAAATTTTCATAATATATTGTTAGTGGGATTGCCTTAGCTATTCGAATATATGAAAATACAACCAAAGTACATCATCCATCATCAAATAAAATATTTTTATTTTTTATACAAATATAGTCAATTGCCTTTCCAGTCAGTTTTATTGGTCATGGAAATAAAATTCATAAACTTTATTTACTACTGATGATGTTCAGACTATTTGTTCCAACATAACTAAGATGTCACTTTTAAATGTTCATCCCAATATAATTGGCTCGTACTTTTTAAATGTTGGTGGGTAAGAAAGTGATATTAATGCTTGCATTAAAAGCTGTCATGTTTTTATAGCATATTTGATGTTCGTAACATCATTATTATCTAATAATAAAACATTCTAATAAATTAATTGTAAAGTAAGTAGTTGCTATGTACAAAATAATTATTGTTTAACATTTCTTTTATTTAAATATTTTGATAGATACATGTAAAGTAACAAGTACAGGGTTATTGTAGGAAATAATTAAAGTCAAATAAAAATCAGCTTACCGGGTATGTAATGTTTGTCCATCCTTTTTACATTTATTTTTTCAAAAAAACATTTAATTCAAAATATTTTGTATTTTGTAATTGTGTATAAATACAGTGATTTATTATTTTATGGTTAGGTGCAACCCTTTTACTTTTCATTTCTTACATAAGTTTAAATCATCCCTGAGAGTGTGCAAAGCTATGACAAAAAATGTTTACACAAACATATATATAGTTCTAATTTTCTGCATTGTTAATAATGTTCATCACACAACATGTAAATGATACAATTTCATCATTGTGTACAGATCATTGGGGCTCTACAACTTGAGACCCCTTAAAAGGCGCATGCACAATTCTTAGTAGGGCTGGGCAGATTCTGATTGCTGATCCGATTATCATCACCAAATAGTAGCACAGCCAATGATTGGCATTTGGCTCACCAATTATTAAAACCTGTCATTTGTTTCCAATATTTTGTTGATCAGGTCACACATGACAGGTACCAATGCTAGTGACTCATCAGAGTTAAGCTCTTGACAGACACCCTTGTCCTTTGTCCTGTTACTAGCAAAAAGGCACAGGGTGGCTACTAGTGTACTCTTAAGTTAACTGTGACTTCTTTCATCAATCAAATGAACAAAATATTTTTTTCTGTTTTTATTCTAAAAATAATATATTTGCCATGATATTCTATGTACAACTTTTAAAATAAAATTTCTATGTAAAACTTACTATCACAAACTTCATTATGAGAACAATAATGTGCTAGGATCCATAATAAAGTGAATTATATTTAAATTGACTCTAAGGTTTCATTTAAACTTGTATAAGTAAACCTAGTATTCAGAGCAAAACCAAAATGACACATGTTAACAGTTGGTTTTTTTAGTACAGTGAAACCTGACTAATTCGAATCGAAATCGTCTTTAAATCTAATTTTTCGCCTGGTCCCATGAATTTTGTATTAAAACAATATTAAAAAATCGTGGATGGCTAGAATTTTGTTTTGGTTAATTCAAACTTTTCGTAAGTTTTAATGTACTGTGCAGTATTGTTTTCCTACTTCTAATTGCAGCACCGTGTTATTCTATTTTTGGAAACAGGGGAGACGACCTTAGCATGCGGTCAGTACCCTTCTTCATGCCCCTCCCCTGCCCACCCATATGTCTTTGTTTACACGTACAGTGCTCTACTCCGTTAGTCAAGGTCGAACCTCTAGAGCGGTTACCTGCGCTGTTCTTAGTGATTCGGTCGTAGCGATATTCTTGTGACGTGCGAGTTTATTTAGTTTTGTTGTTTAGTTTTTGTTTAGTACATACTGTACAGTAGTGTATGTGTCGTGATGTCACTATCCAAGCCACAGTCCTATAAATCATTAACTTTGGCCCATAAAGGGAAAGTGGAAAAGCGACTTAAAAGATATCAGAAATGGCAAAGGCCTTCGGAACTCCCCCTAACACACTTTCAACATTTTTGAAACAAAAAAATTTGAGCAATGAAAATGAAGTGGACAAAATAAAAAAAGATTAAGAGGACCGGAAAACCTATATGTGGACAACTTTGTGCTTAAGTAATTCAAACAAGCGCGAGACAAGAAAGTCCCAGTGAACGTCGGCCCTCTCCTAAGAGCAAAGGCTGAACATTTCGCATCTGAATTAGGAAAAACGGACTTTAAAGCAAGTGGAGGGTGGCTAGATGGATTCAAACAACGAAACGTATTTCCTTCAAAGCTGTATGTAGTGAAAGTGGTGCTGTTGATGTGCGTTCAGCTGATAATTAGAAGGAAGACTTGAAAGAAATGATCCAGGACATAGAACCGAAAAACATTATTAACTTTGATGAGACAGGACTTTTTTTTTACAAGTGCACTCCTGACAAAACTCTTACATTTAAAGCTGAGAAAGCTTAGTAAGATTAAAAAACACTGTTGGAGCAATTATGGATGGTTTGAAAAGCTGCTGTTGTTAATGATTGGAAAATCGGCTTAACCCACGTTGCTTCAAAAAGGTAAAATCAAAGCCATTGGAATACAAGTCATATAGAAAAGCATGGACGACAGGTGATCTGTTTGAAAAATGGCTTTTAAAAATCGACAAACATTTTGGTAAACAAAATCAAATAATCCTTTTATTCATTGACAATTGCACTGTCATAACAGAATTCCCCCTTTGGAAAATGTAAAGGTTATTTTTTCCCCCACAAATATGACTTAGGGTATTCAACGTATGAACCAAGGTTATTCAACTATGGACTAAGGAATAATTAAGAACCTAAAACATTTCTACAGACAATTGTTGGTTGAAAAAATTTTTGCTGGAGATTTGTCTACTCAAAAAATTTTGACGTTCTTCAAGCCTCAAGAATGTGTAAGCAAGCGTGGAACCTAGTGAAAGTTGAGACCATTAAGAACTGTTTAAAAAAGCTGGTTTTATCAAGAAAGAAAATGATGGAGAAACTGTGACTAAAGTTGTGCCAGCTATTAACAACTGGAAGGACGCTACTCCTGATCCTGCTATCTCCTATGTGGACTTCGTCAGCATGGATGAAGCTGTGGCAGTGTGTGGTGAAGTTACTGATGTGGACATCGTCGTTGAAGTTCTCAACAATAACATCCAGGCTGAGGATGGAGCATCTGCTGATGAAGAGGACAATTTTTCAGTTCAGGAAAGGCCTATCCCGAGTGCAGCAGAAGCCATGGACCATATCCAAGAATCAGGCTTTTTTTTAAAGTTGCAACAATGTAAGCGATTCAATTTTCCAGTCAATAAATCATTTAGAATCATAAATTATGACATAGAGACTTAAATTAGAAAAACAGATTAAAAGCTCTTGACTTTTTAAAGAAATTGTGGACAGATGATGTCCAAATGCGTTAGATAAAGTTTTTGAACTTGGTGTTTCTTTTCAATTCCTTTTAAGAAACTTATTTAATTGAAATTTTTAGATAGTTTTGAATTATCCAGGTTCCACTGTATTATTACTACATATTTACTATCTTTGTAATTTTAAAAATTAAATGAACCAAATGTTAGGCATTGGTAATTGGTTTAGTCAGCAACAAATAATTAATCTGCATCAGCATGGTCGGCAAAACAGTTGTTCAGCCCAGCCCACACTCTTAGTAAATTTTGTATTTGATCAAAGTAAAAGCATTTCTTTATTAAAAAAAATAGCTATCACACTACTTTACAGACATCCATTACTGTTATCAGCCTACGGCCTGGATCACTTTTTTATTCAAGACATATACAACATCCAGTACCCGGCTGTTAATTCATCACTGTGAAAGGGTAAACCCACATTTCACCAACGATAAATTTTTTGGCCATGCCGGGAATCAAACCCGGGACCCTTAGCTCAGTAGACAGATTAGCTACTTACTGGGCTAAGGTGTCGGATAGCAACTACACTATTAACAAATTATATAATGATTGTTTAAAAAGTGTCATAGTAAACTGTGGCAAAAAAATCTACAGAAAATGTATTGCCAGTTGCCTTGATGGCTTCTGAAATACATTGGCAGCAACCTTGGGCTATGCTGTGATAAACAGTATGAGACCTGCTTAGGTGGCCACATGGTCTAAGGCATGATTCTCGCAATAGACTAGACTGGAGAGGATGATAAATATTGTGGCTCGAATCCCGGTCAAGGGTGGTTTTTCCTAAATGATTTCCCACTCTCTCACTACACACAAATGCTGGTACATTTACTCTAAACTCAACCTTGCTCATATCTAATCCATTAGCAAAATTAGTACTAAGTGTATAACTGAAATGGGTAATAAGATGTGCTAAAAAAAAAAGCACGATTGTAACTATTTTATATTGCGTTAGTTGTAGGTGTTTTAGCAATAGTTGATAAGCTGCTTTATTTACTGAAGGTATTGTTTTCTAATCGTTTCACTTTGCTTATGAATTGAAATTGGTTGTACATTATACAAGAGCTCCATCAGGGCCAACCCAGGGCATTTGAACCAACAATCCAATTTTTTTTCTGACAGCTGTCCATGAGAGAGGGAAAACTACAATGTTGTGGAGTTAACTAAGAACAATGGTTTAGTAATTAGGAAGGTAGAATTCAGATGTGCATGCATTTGTATAGTAGAATATTAGGACTATTCAGGGGAAAAAAAACCTTGAGGACACCTGACCAGGATTAAAAACTTGACCTCTCCGTTACCAGCATTCTAACTTTTGGCGAGAGTGACGTCTTAGATTGTTAGACCATGCGATCATTGATGCGAGTAGCAGTATTTTTGAAAGCAGCTAACATTTATATTTATTGCTGCTAAATAAGTTGTGTAAACCTGAAAAAAAAATTCAACCACATTATGTGATTAATAGTTTTCCTTTACTTAACATTTAAATTACTTTATGTCTATAAGGAAAACCTCTTTTTGCTTTATGAGGTAATTGTATTATATTTAGAAAAAGATACAGGTAAGGTATTTGGAACAGATGAAAGGAACTGACACAAGACAGCTTTTACATTGAAAAAAATAACACAGTTCACACTTTACACTGCTGCCACTGGACACAAATAAATGACTGCCTCTTTAAGAAAATCAATTATCACCACCCAATCCCCCGACCTGGGTTTCATCTATCAGAACTCATCAGGGAGGAGTGTGAAACCTGCAATGCAACTTTCTAAAAGAAGAAAAAGGAATTTTTTTAAGAATTATCTAACACTTAGATAGGAACATGTAAAAGGAATAACATAAAGTACAAACTTTTTTTTTTAAGGAAGTTGCGATGCGGGTTTCACACTTCCTTTTGATGAGTTCCGATAGAATGAAACCTAGGTCAGGGGATTGGGCGGTGACAATCGATTTTCGTCAAGAGGCAGCCACTGACTCTTTATCCAATGCCAGCAATATACATATTGTGTTCGTTCCTTTATATGTTTATATCCACCTTTCCTGTACCTTCTTCCAAATATAATTACTTCTATAGCATTAGGAACTCAAAAGCTCACTGCTGCTTTTAAAATTTTTAGTAAATAAAGAATATTTTATTCATAGATTTTTAAAATGCCTTCATTAATCTAATGACATTAAGATATTAAGTTAGAAGATAGAAACTAAACCTTCTACATGACTTTGCAAAGAGAACAACGCTGCTTGAGATCCATGTGTGTTTTGAACTATTTATGCTACCATATGGAAAAGGCTTGGGTGTGTTGAGAATATCGACCAGGCGTGTTAAACCCTTTGATCATAAAGGCCACGTTGTAAATTAAAAATAATCAGAGGGTGACATTTAAAAAAAATACAATATTGTCACCTTCTTAAGTACTAAAAGTAGCTTTCGATTTAGTACATTTTTATTAGTATAAATCTAAAATTAAGATATAAAATAATAAGACTAGTGCTCTATTTTTTCCCAGAATTTTTGTTAGTGTCAATAAAGCATTCTTTAGAAATGTGATCATCTCTAAAAGCTTTTGATTTGATGCAATTAAATATTTCAGGTATAACATTCCAAATTGTGTATTTCTCCAAGTTCATAAAAAAATTATTGGGCCACCTTGTATGTTTATTGATCATAAGGTCTGCGAGCTGCACAACATAAGTTTTGTCTGGTATAGATTATTGTAACAGTGATAACTAATTTGGTTGTTCAGAGTTTTGTCCTCTCTAATTGTTATAGACTTCATGTGTTTGTTTATGTATATCTGTATTTCACACTAGGGCACTACAACTACTTGTACTGTAAAAGTAATTGCAGCTCCCCAGTGTGAAATACAATATTGGTAAAAAGTAGGGTTTATGTCAACATTTTCTTTCGGATTATTAGTACAACTGTCTCCCTTTAATAATTTCCCTCTCACTACATCTAATTAGTGTTTCTATATCAAACTGAATGTTTTGAGTAAAAACTTGTATGAAACTGAACGACACACTAGCTGAAAGTGAAAATTACAGATTTAAAAATTTTGCATAGCAATCTTAACCACACTGTTAGGTTTGGTGTTTTCACTATGTACACTAATTACCATGAAAGCTAGTCTTATTGACTTATTACAGTATGGCCCTATCCTATATAAAATGCATATATCATATATTATGCTTAATACAGGGCCCATAGCCATTTATGCAACAAACTATTTTCTTTTTTTGAACTTGGTCACTGAAACAACCCGAAGTATTTATCAATTGAAGAGTTTAATGAAAATATGGGTTACCCTCTCACACTGATAGATAAACGGCCAGGACTGGATGTTGTGCCTATCCTAGTCTTTAAGTTAATTTAAGGCAAATGAAGCTATGACAGGCCTAGCAAGCCGATAGTGGAAAATATATGACTTGAATAAAAAAAACTGACTCACGCCACAAGCTGGAAACAGCAATGGATGTAAAGTAAAATCAAGTAACCGTTTTATCAAAAAATGTTTAGTACGAAATATGTTTCTCCTTCAATTCTACACAAAAACGATCATTACGTACTTTAATATAGGATCTGCAATTTTCTCAAAAGGTTTACTTTTGAGTTTGCAGATGAGAATAGCAGAATTAAAAATTAAAGTTGTTCTGTGAACAATAATCTCATTTACTCATCTCTTAACTGTGGAAACAATATAGATTGTTTATAGGCCTACTTAAACAATTATTGATATGTGTGACACTGTATCTAGGAACACCGAATATCAATTATTATTAGTGACACCACATAGATTCCTCCTATTTTTTACAATACCAATGTGGAGGGAATTAAAATTTAGCAATTGAATAAAGTGTATAATTTAAAAATGTAAACAAAAATTTTAATAAAATTTAAAATGTTTATAGAGTTAAGTATATATAGAAAAGAAGTACTGCTACTTATTCACCACTGCAATCACATTTTAATTACAGTCATCATCGCTTTTACTACAAATTTCACTTAATCCTATCTAAGTCTTCTTCAAAATCTTCTTCAAGCTCTCCCATATTATCACTGGTCAGAATCACCTTCACATCTACACATCGTGGTACACCTTAGTCTATTAACTGACACATACATGGAGGAGAGCCAAAGCATTTGAGAACATGAGGGTGACAAACTTCTTATATGGGTCTGGATCACAGGGCATAGCGCACACAACTAGATCTTGAGGTCCTAATTCCACTCAAAAGCCTGAAGATGAGCCTTTAACAAAGTTAGGCTCAGAGCAGATTTTGTTGGAAGGAGGTTCTCATCTTGACATTGTTTCTGGATGACTAGGTAACCATCTTACAGCTCCTGTGTCAGTCAGTGTTGTTTTAGGGATATACAGCTGACAAACAAACTCTTCCAAGCTAGCCCTGACATCTTCAGTAAGCAAGAGTGTGGCCCCAATCTGGCCAAAGCTTCTAATAGTTCATCACGTACAGAACTGAATGTCTTCCACCAATTTACTTTACCTTTGTTGGAAAATGATTCTGTTACACCTGCTTAAGGGAGTGTAGAGGCCCTGGTTCTTTGTAAATTGAAGCTAACTGAACAAACCTGTCCATACCCTGGTCAAGGAAAACTCCAAACTCATCATCAATATCAGGTGAAAACACATAGGTGTTTTTGATTCCTATCTTTGCTAAATATGCAGAATGCAGTATGATCTTTGTGTCTGCCTCATCCTGGGTACTTGATAGACTAGATACATCAGCACCATGTGATGAAGCTGAGTTGTTCTTCCAACCTACCATAAATTTTTTCCTATTGGTCGCACAGAATTAAACATTCTTGTTGGAAAGAAACTCCTTCACTTCATCCTTTGTTTTCTTATAAGCCTGTAGTTTATTTATCGGTGTACTTAAAATGGTTGTTTCTGGTCCGATTTTATAGTGGATTGGACCTGAAGCTTTTGGCTGAATCCTTTTCATCTATATTTTCAATGAGTTCTCTTTGTAAGAGTCATAAACCACATGAACTTCACTGTAATTGCTGAATTTTTCACTAATCCAGTTGCTGAAGCTTAAACCGATATTATGGCCTGTTTTCACTGAGTTAGGTTTGTGGTAAGTGTGAATAAGTGCAATGCCATCTACTATCACAGCTTTTTCCTACAGTTATTCATGCTCTTCTAAATCTGCAGGTGCTGTAGTATTATCTCAATAATGCTTTTGGGCAGGTATTGTTTGAAGTGATTCTAGGTACTTAGCTAGGCAATGATGAATTCCCCCAGCAGCAGAAAATGACAACTTTGGCAATGATGAAAACTCATAACTACTCAAATTTAACTTGAAATATATATTAGGCCTGCTTCTGGATGCTATCAATACCCAAAAATAAGGGACAGATTGGTCTTAGTGGCTATAATTTTGTCTTTTAGGGTAATTTTAACTTTCTTTACTGCTGATTTACCTGTTACCTTCTTCAACATAGGAGCCCAGAACTGTATGCTGTTACAAGAAGATACTATAAAGATCTTGTTGAACTTCTACCACACTGTCTAAAGACAGCTGTATATTCTATTAAGTTCATTTGGAATAATATCTATGAGATCGGCTTGTATATTCTATTAAGTTCATTTGGAATAATATCTATGAGATCGGCTTGTACAGAACCATCAAGTGTTCCACGGCTTTGTTTTCAAAAGAAGATGTATGATTATGTTTGCATACTAAAACAAAACATTCGGTTTTCTCATTTTTTGATCCCCATAACTTTCAGCTTCTTCTATCAGTTCTTCCCTTGCACACTTCATTGAAACTCTCTCTGGATTGTTGTGCTGTCTGGGGAAGAAAACTCAATTTTCTTGTCTGACAGCTTTGTTTCAATAAATATATTTAATTGATTACGCGACATAATAGCTGATTCATGTGCATTATTTGAAGAACAAATAGACTTTTATGTCTTTCAAGGACATCCATTCCTAAAACTTGCCCCACTGACATTTTCTCTTCAGAATATTGATGAATTCAACTTCTGCTGCCATTGACGAAACACATCTTCCCTCTTTTGAATGCTCTTTATTGAATCTTTGAAATCAAAGAACATTTGGTACATATTCGGTCCAACATTTTCAATGATACATTACATCAATTGTGTGTGCATCATTCATGTTTACTGCTTCACTTAACCTTAGTTTCAGTTCATCAGCATTTCTAAGTTATATAGCTTGACACATGCTTATACCAGTTTTTTTGGTCGAAACCTTCCTTAGTTTTTCTTTCTTGATGCTGGCCGATAAAAAAAAATTGTCCTTTTCATAAGCTACATTTTATGATAGAGCATACTTGGCACTCTGTACAGAGATCGAATTTCCCTAAGGATGAATGCACTCTGTAAAGGGCCCTTGATCTTGTCACATCGACTGCAGAAACTCCTATCTTTTTTGAAGTCTTTCAATAAATTTTTTGGGGGTAATAGATTTGTAACACGATCGATGCCACTTCACATGGTTGTTTATCAGTGTCTCAGCATTAAAATCATTGCCGAAATTCTACACGATCTCATGACCACTAATTTTTGTAATGGAATGGAATTGATCATTAATAAAGTGGCAAGGAAACTCGAAGATGAAATAATGAACGCCATGATGATTTTTGTTTACTTAATGACCTGAAGGGAGAAGGAAGAGGAAGTATAGGAATGAAATCAGGCAGTGAAAGAGAATCAAATGCGATTTAACACTGTGAAGTGTGACGTGATGGTAATGACAAAGAAGAGGATAAGGCCTAGTAAACCTATAAAGTTGGACGGAGTAGAGCTGAGAAAAGAACAGAATGTAAAATATCTTGGAAGCGTGATTGAGGCGAAAGTTGGAAGTAGAGAGGATCAATGAGAAGAGGACTGCAGGTAAAGTTATTCTATAGGTGTGTAAGATACCTTTGGAGAAGAAAGATGCCCTTAAAGGGCAAGGAAGTGCGGTACAGGGCGTAATTTGTACCCATTGTCACACATGCAGCATAAACATGGGCATTGAATTTAAGAGAGACTAGGAAAGTGGAGGCCATGGGAATGAAGTTTGTGAGGAGCATGTTAGCTGTCACGAGGAAAACAAGATTAGGAATGAAGTTATCTGGGAAAGAGTGGAGGTACAGGTAGTACATGAGATGGTAGAGGAAGCTAGGGTGAGATGGTATGGGCATCTAATGTGGATGGAAAAAAAGAGGATGCTGAAGAAAATGATGTAAATGATGTAATTATGTAGGAAAAAGACTGCAGAAAATAAATTGTGCAAATAAGAGGAGAAGAATGATGGAAGGATAGAGGAAGATGAAGGCATTTTACTAAACTGACTCTCCACAGATTGGAAACAGTCGATAATTATGATGTAGAAAAACAAAGGGAATTTTGTAATAAAAATGTTTGGCAACCATGTATGTTAGTTATCTTTCCTAATTTAAACCATAAATGTGTTTTTTTCCCACACCTATTGACTGGTGGTGTGTTTTGGTTTTGTTTGCAGTAATTCCAGCCGGAGCTATCCAGATCTCCAGTCAAGGTGAGACTGTCCAAGGCCTTCACACGCTAACGATGACCAACGCAACAACGGCGGGGGGAGCTATAGTGCAATATGCCCAGGGCCAAGATGGACAGTTCTTCGTACCTGGTGAGTAGATTCTCTTGTGGCTTGTCATAATGAATTAGCCAAACTACAACTTTCTTTAATTTCCAGTTTAGCCTCCTTTATTATACAGTTTACACAATAAAGGGAGGTAAACAAGCTAAGAGAAACAGTAAAGAAACAAAGGTGTATTGGCAGGTGGGAACGTTAGAACATTATATTGTTCTCAGAAAAGTACAACTCACAGTTACACATATACTAAAGAATTTTTACTGTGATCCTCCCAAAAGATATCCGCCTCGGTGGCGTGATTAGCTAATTCGCTAGTTTCGTGTTGAGCTAGACTGCCGAGGACAGGGAGATCGAGGTACAAATCTTGGTCGGGTGAACTAGGTTTTTTTTCTTTCCCTAAATGGTTTTCTACTCTCCCTCCACACAAATGGGGGTTCACTTTCTCTATATTCAACCTTCCCAATTCTTAACGCATTAGTGTAATTAGCACTTAAGCGTATAACCCGAACAGGTAGTAAGACCCGGTGCTAAGTATTATTATTATTCCTAAAAGATATCACACGCTAACTAGGAATTTCCTTGATAGTGAAAAGGATTACTACACCTACCGGATCTTGAAACTCCTAACAAATACCAGGATGCAAGCAAATCTAATTAAATAAGAAAGCAAAATCCATTAAATGAGAAAATAATTTTAATAGTAAAAAATTATTTTGTACTAAAATTTTAAATATAAAATGTAGCTCTTAGCTAGCACCTTCTAATAATCATATTTCCACCAAGAGCGAATTATTATTACCACTCTCGACATATTATACAACATATAGAAAGGGTTGATAAGGAATTAAGATGAGTCACGTGGAAAAAGATCTGACATGTAAACTCAGTATTGCACAACACGCTTCGATATAACACTGGGCTTTTAGTCATTGGAAGAAAATAATATTCTCTGCACTGTTCTCGGTCTTTATCAAAACTAGCCTCGAAATTTCTTGTTATTTTTTGGCATGGGTGTCAAATATTTTCATTGCATTGGTCACCACAGCTTTTATAGCTTCTGACCTACTGAAAATCACTGCTTTCTGAAAGAATGTTACATTGTAGAAAAGAGAATATATAATAAAAGAAGAGTTGATGACCTCCATCTTATTCTCCATCAAAATGAGCTGACTGTGTGATCCAACGAGAATATATTAACGGTGTTTGATCAGAGCTAATGTTTGTGTCGCTGAGGAAAAGGTGAAAGCTGACGCTACCATTCCGTTCCGTTGAGAACCAAAAAACCTATCTACGTCAGCGGTGGAGTGACTGGAAAGTCTTGGAATGAAGTTTTGGTGGTGGGTTGGGTGGGTGGGGGAGGGTTAGCATTACTCTAATCTGAAATCTAGGACAGACACTAAATCCATCCCCCGGCCGTCAATTCATCACTGTGAAAGGGTAAACCCATATTCCAAAAATGATAAATTTCTCGGCCATGCCAGGAATCTAGCCCGGGACCCTTAGCTCCGTAGGTGGACGCACTTTTGACTGAGCTGAGCTTCATAACTTTCTAGCATGGTATTATTATTTTTTCTAAGCTATATCCACAGTCAAATTTATGGATTTTTTTTACTAAAGGCCTAATTTAGTTTTAAAAAAAGGTGGGGAGGGTGCACAGCCTAGACTTTCTTGCTACATTAAATAAAAAAAGAGATATTTGCTTAAAACTCGTAAGGCATTAGAAGTGAGATAATATACATTGTTGCACATTCTACCAAAGAACATAAAACGGAATAATATACACGGTTAGAGAAAAGAGGAACATCACACCCACAGAGCATTACAACAATTTCCAAATTTAAAAACTTCTCTAAAAAAATATATATATAAATATATATATAGTATAAGTGTATTATATATTATTAATTTTGGGCCATACACCCTTAAGTGATTGCTTTACTTAAAACTCCTACCCCAGCATTGTTAAATTTGTTTGGCATAAGCATTTTTGTTTATCCATTCTTCTTCTAGGTATCTGCTGTATAGTGTTTCCTAAGCAATTTGTTTTTGTATATTTTAGTCTGTTTCATGTTTTGTATGTTTCTGGCCAGTTAATGATTTGTTATTCTTCTCTTCCATCTCAATTTTATGTCCCATTTATATTTGATTAATAGAATATGGTTAGTGATGGTAGGTATATATTCTCTATTTTCTTTATATCATTATTAATGCCTTGTTTCAGCTTTATGACTATGGATCCTTTCTGGGGTTTTATGATTCTTGGAGGTTTCTTTAAATGTTGATTAATATTTGTTTAGCTGTTGGGAAGGGTTTGGGGGGGGGGGGAAGAGGGGTTTCATATTTTGGATTTATTGGACACAATTTACACATAGACATAGGAAAAATGGTGCCAAACGGCTATATTAAATCAAACAGAAAATTGTAGGCCTCAAAGTTCACATCCAAAACACAACAAAATCCATAATTATTTAATTTTCTTACACATCAGTCCCTCTTCTTCAGCAGAAGAGAGTAAAACACAGACTGGACTATGGCAGCGTGGCTAGAAGTGTGCTATTTGTTTTATTGTGATCTTTGAGGCCTACAGTTTTCTGGTCAGTATGTAGGCCTTGCTTGCTTTAATCTAATTTACACATAGAGATAAGAGAGGCTAACTTGACTTAAGAACTGTAATGATAAATAAAAACCCATCTCCTTGCTATATCCTATCTCTTAGCTATTATATTGAATGGGGTAGGTAAGCATTGGACATGGCAAGGAGATAGGTACGGTTTACTCATTTGGTCAAATGCTTTCTCCTCTATGTTGTATTGTCTATGTGTTGTTTCCAAGACTTCAATGTTTGTTTACTCTCTTTTGGTGTCTTGTAATAAAAGATTGTTTTTAAATGATTATTCTTTCACTGAATAACACAACAGGGAGGACTGTTCCTGTAATTATTCTCAGGCTTGACTAGATAAATTAATTGATTATAATGTCCACATTTTACTGATGTCCAAATTACTAATTCATCAGTTAACACTGCAGATTTAATGTTTTTTTATTTGACCAAGTTAAGTAGAGAGGTAATTCATCATTATGTTAAATAAGGTGGTACTGGATACAGTTGACTGTGGTAAGCATTTTTTTTAAATTGGTTAAAATCTAGAAATGGCTTCTCCATATCTGGTTGCACAAAATCAATGTTTAATGAAATAGTAAACTTATTTGTGCATTGTGAACTGTGTTATTATTTTCATTGTAAGATCCATAATGTGTTTGTTCCTTTTATATGTTTCTGTCCACCTTTCCAGTAACTTCTTCCAAATATAATATAGAATAATTGGTGCTTTTAAAGTCAAAGAATTCTTCTAGGGGAGGTTCTCTTTTATCTAGGTTGTCTCTGAACTCTTGACTTAGCAGGGTTATCTCTTTTGTTTGTGCTGAAGCTATGAGGTTTAGGTTTTCTAAAAACCAATTTAGTCTGCCGCATGTGGTTTTAGCTAGTGTGCTTGTTAAAATAAATTGGTCTATAGCCTAGTTAGGGAGGGATTCTGCAGTTTTGTTGGGTTTAAATATTACTAATATAGTCACTTTTATCGAGATTACTAGGGTGGTAGTATTCTAAATTAAATTGTTTTAATATCTCTATAAGGAAACCTCCTTTTTGTTTTGTTGTAGTTTACATTTTGTTCTTTTAAAAGGGAATGAACACAATAATCATGACCTTTACAATGAAAAGAGGAACACAATTCACACTTTACATTACTGCCGGTTGGGGAGTGGGGGAAGGAATTTATCGACACTTAAACATTTGCATAAAATGTTTAAGAATGATATGCTATTTCTCACCTTAAGTTTATATTCTAATATTCAAGTAAGCCATTTTGTTTTTATTGTATATTTGTTTTAGTTGTGACTCAAGGAGGAGGAATTACTGGTGGACCAATCATAGCTGAGGACCAAGCAAGAAAGAGAGAAATGCGTCTCTTGAAAAACAGGTAGGCCTAACACTTATTTGATGTCTTTGGAGCAGGTTTTCTCAGTTCGAATTGAAGCAAACCTTAAAGGAAAACCCCATTAAATTAGTTTTGGACTTTATTTCCATAGGTTATCATGTTAAAATGTAAGTTCTTCAACATGTTCATGCGACATTAATTCATGATGATTGGTTAACAATGTTGCTGTTGATAAAATTATCTCAGTTGACACTTGGCTGAATCTTTCCATAACATTACCAAAGCACCTTTTGGCTGGGTGAAGACCCTAGGCTCAGCAGCATCTAAAATGTCCTGCAACCCCTCCTTACTCAGATATATGTCCTAAATACACCATTTCATCAGTCAAGAAAACAGATTTTTCCTTATTTATCATCATACTATAATTACTGAACCTCTGTAATATGTCGAGTTTGTTTCAAGGTTTCATCAACTGAACCCACCACTACACTGATGTCATCAATATTACAGAAAGGGACCCGCCTCGGTGGCGTAGTTAGCTAACGCGCCAGTCGTGCTGAGCTAGACCACCGAGGATGGGGAGATCGAGGTTCGAATCTCGGTCGGGTGAACTGGGGGGGGGGGGGGGGGTTCCTAAATGGTTTTCCACTCTCCCTCCACGCAAATGCGGGTTCACTTCCTCAAAATTCAACCTTCCCAATTCCCAATCCATTAGTGTAATTAGTACTTAGGCGTATAACCCGAACGGGTAGTAAGACGCGGTGCTAAGTATTATTATTATTATTATTATTATTATTATTATTATTATTATTATTATTACTATTATTACTATTATTACTATTACTACTACTACTACTACTACTACTACTACTACTACTACTACTACTACTACTACAGAAAGGGATATTGCCCATCCTCCACAAGTTTTTTCAGAGTCACCCCCCGACTATGTTGTACTGGGTATATAACTGCCTCATTCCTCACACTTCTCAACTCCTTCTCTACCTCTTCTTGTAGAGCATACAACACTGTCGTAGCTTTACAAAATATTGTAGCTTCTTTCAACACTATATCTAATGTGATTCCTTTAATTACCCCAAAGGGACCACCATACACATTTGCATGCTTATCCACAATGAACTTTACCAAGATTTTTCTGCTTTTTTGCATCGTGTTAGTCAATAAGGAACTCTACCAAGCTTGTTTTTCTTTATTGACTCATGTTAGTCAAACAATGGACTTGCTTTGGCCAGTACGAACTCAACAAATGAAGCCATTTTCTCCCCGACAGAGTTTCACCTTCCTTCTGGTCCGACAACACCACCACATTAGGCAACACTCTTTTGGATGAACCCAGGTCCGTTTTATGAAAATGTGAGGCCCAGGGCAAAATAATCTGAGGCCCCTCTTTGTACGGCAGTTTTTAAGTTTTAGCATTAAGCCGTTATGATATATTTTACATACTTGGTACTTATGATACTTAATAATTTCTCATGTTCTATGGAATATTGATCAACCCATTAAATTACTACTTTATTAAAAGCAAACAATCATTCCAATTAATTTAACATAAGTGAATTTCTCTTTGCACCATTGCGCTGTTAGTTTTCTGTAGAGCTACAGCGATAACACAATGATCGTGTATTCTACTGTAATGCGGCACAATACTCAAATAATGTAAATATTAAATTACATAAAGTAAGGGTTTTAAGGAATCTGGAATAGAATCCTATCACTAAGCGAATACTTATTGCTCTTAATTATCTGTACACTATTTGATGTGAAGTTTAGAATAATAACTGTACTTTATTTATTAATTATTGGGGGAAATGTGAGGCCTAGGGCAATTGCCCCTTTGCCGCCTCCCTCTACCCCTAGACATGGCTCAGAATGAACCATACAATACTTCCACCCTAAACTCTCCCTTTAACCTTAAAACATTCCCTGAATAGGAAAACAGCCTTACTGATGACGGTTTCATTCTAAATTGTTTGTTATAAACTATTTATGTCCTAGAGTATGTGGACTACCTGTGCATACCACCATTTTTGTATTTGTTTTCCACATATTTTCATGGTGGTGAGCCATTGGGCATCACTCTCTCTCCTATCCTCTACAGGACATTTAAATTAAGTTCATTAATCTTTTTTGTGTTTAGAACTTTTATTCCTCCCCTGGACCTACATGTTGTAGAAATATGCCCAACTCTACCACAAGTGTAGCACTTATTATTTTTCATAATGACAGACTGACGGGAAATGTTTAAAACATGCTCTTGTTTTCTTCCCCTCCACATTTATTTCCTTCCTTGGAAAATTACTCTCGGGCCTCTACCTAACTCTAATCTCCACAAAATCCACTTGCTGCAAATCCTCTTTTTGGAAAGTTTTGTGTTTCTCATCAGCTTGAGCTAATCGCCCTGACATTTCACATGGCTCCTCAAACATCAGTTTTTTTTTTTTTTTTACTCTGGATGACATTGGATCGATCGATTCCTTCGGCCATTGATCTAAATGATCCCAGTATCCTGAGGGAATACTATAAGATTTGGCGGGTACCCTGGCTACACACTCTTCTAGTGGAAATAATTGTTAGCTGGTACTAATCACTTTTCTCAGGCCCTAGACTTGCTGGTATTCACTGCTTGTTAGAATGTGGTCTCAATGGCATTCTTTGTGTTAAGTCAATTCATTTCATTGATGTTGTTTTCTTCTTCAGCCACGGTTTTTATAATTCTACCCAGCCTCAAAAAAACTTATTATATTTTGCATTAATTTTTGAAAATGGTCAGTCATTCTGTTGAAAACCTTTTGGTTCAAACCCAATAATAATACAGTAGAGTCTCGGAAACTCAACCAAATTTGGACTGAGATGGTGTTGAGTTATTGAAATGTCAAGTTTTAAGAATGAACTTGCATAAGATGCATGTTTACTATGTCATGTTTACTAAACAAGGATGAATCACAGTACATTTGTACTGTAGTACTGTACGGTACAGTAACAATAATATACGTACAGTACAATATACTAAGTGTTAATATAATCGTGTACATACATGTAATATACAGAGCTACAGTACAGTACTGTAGATATAATATTGTATTGATTCGAATAACACGTTACTGAATTGGAAAACTAACAAACTTAGCACTTTTAAAAACACCACAGCACGACTGTTCCACTCGAGATACACAAACTGAGAGGTTTATACAGTTGAATGACCTTGGATTGTGATGACTGGCGCCAATAACTGTGTGCACGTGCACGTGTCGAGTTTATGAGACTCTATACTGTATATTGATTTGTATATGGTGTTACATGCAAGTTTTGAAATTATTGATTTTATACAAAAATATATTCAACTCACATGGGATAATATAATTTTAAGTTACCTGCACTGTATTAATGCTAGGCCTTAGAAATAATACTTTATAAAAAAAAACCATTAGATTACTAAAGTTCTTACCTTTTATCTTTTAGTAACTAAAACAGCTTTACTAGCTCCAGTATATTGTCTTTAAGCTTCACTGTTTAACACACTATCACATTCAAGTAACAACTCAAGCAACAAATCAATTCTCCAGCTGGCTTGCCAGTAATCTGATGCATGGTCTCCCCTCCTCCCACTTCCCCCACCCACCTCTTTCTATTAATTCTACACACAGTTTCAACTACTTGGATAGTATAATCATTGCCAAAGGAATATCATTTTGCATAAACAGATTCAGGTTATATTAAGGTCAGTTAATTAAATCCTTTCCTTATTCTAACTAAAATTAAAAAATGTTTATACTTTGAATACACAATAAATAATATAAATTTGAATTATAGATGAGACGTCGTTAATCACGATAGATGACAGGATCCCACCATTACTGAAATGTCGGAAATTGCAAATGTTGCTGGAAACCTAAATGTATGAATTTTGTAAATTGTTTTAGCCACTGAATAATGTACCTGCCTGATTAATCTACCTGATAATTTGACAAAAAACAGTGAGATTAAAAATACATTACACAAAATAGCTTTAATAATATATTTTAGACTTCATGTAACACTACATCATTTTAAGTAAAAAAAACAAAAAATAATTCTACAGTGTATTAATTGAAACTTACTCCGGTACCATCAAATCCTTAATTGTTTTTTTTACAACTGCTGTACACTGTACTCATTGCCGATTACTGGATTTTGCGATTCGCCTTCCTGATATTTTGAAGTGATTTCTCTGGATCCACTTCTATATTAATTTATTGGTTTAAACATTTACCATACTAATATCTTTAATCAAACCACAAAAAAACAAACCACAATAAAACCCAAAATACCCAAATAACCCAACTGGTTGGGTTTTTTTAAAATAACCTGGCTTTTTTCAACCCTTTCTTCAACCATGATCACTCTATCCGTTTGTATTTCCCACTGTTACTTGAGACTACTAATCTATATTTTCATTAGCATTTCTTCAATGAACATAATCTTAATCTCTCCTGTTCTTCCGAAATGGTGATGGGTTTGGTTGAGTTGACATTTGCATTATTTAAGGTCCTTTTTGACAATCTTTTAATGGTTTTTTTCCTCCCCACCCCTACTTCCCAGTAACATTGCTAGTTCTCTGGTTAGCCAATATTAATTTTAATAATGCTCTCACCCCCTTGTCATCAACTTGGTTAACTGATTTTCCGATGCAATCCTTACTTCTTTTAAGGGACTCAAATAGATCAAGTCTCATTTTATGTGTGTCTCATTAAGCTGCACCCTATTGCCAATTTTCAGTTACAATAACACAGCTGTCACCTGATAATCTTCATCTTTAATGTGTTATGTCATAGGTTACTCCTCCTGGTGGCTACCTTTTAGTTTTATTATGCCCCTTGGTTTTTCACAAGGGTGATTTCAATATCAATATTTGGTGGTTTATGATGTGCTGCTAAAATATAATATGGATTATCTTTTTGTAGCTGTTTAACCTCGCTCACAGAGCCACCTAGCTTGCACTTTATAAGTAACTGGGGCAATTATTAATAGGTCCTGTCACAGTCTCGAATTCTGGGACTTTAACCCTTTTTACTATTTAATTTCCCACTCAAAAAATAATACCAGATCTTTTTTGAATATTTATATTTTGGATGTAATTTTTTGTTTTTCAAACTCCCACTGCTACGGAGATTTAGAAATATTTGTGTATTTCCAAACCCCCCAGTTCTCAAGGAGATGTACCCATTAAAGCCTATAGGCTGAATGCCAATAGTAAAAAGAAGTGAATGGCATTGATTTGCTTGCCAAGACATTATTGCTCTGGAAAAATGATGTCAGCGATGGGTGAAACAAATTATAACAGTCCTCAGCAAGTATCCACCTCACTTCCTCACTTTTAACGATGTTTCCTCATGACTATTGATCAATTTTTGACTATGTTAACATGGTGTTTGCAAGAAAATCAAAGTCCTTACCTCCTCACTTACTTATACTCATTTCATTCTTGTGTATGTCATGACCTTATGTGAGTTTTGTTACAACCATTAAATGTCAAGCCTTTACTACTTATTTGTATTACCTCAATAGCATAATCTAGTGCTAGATTAAAAAGTAATGAGCAAACTGCATCCCCTTGTTTCAATATATTATGTATTTCAAAAGCATCTGATAAATGTAGAGATGGACCACTCGACTCGAATCCTCGAATCACCAAATCCTAACAAGTATTCGAGATTCGAGGATTCGTGTTTTACTGAATTCGATGGTCGAATCTCTCACCTCAAACAAAGCATGATATTTTGAATTCAAAAATTACTAATTTAGGCCTACTGGAAAGCACAACTTAATCCGTAATTATCATTTTGTCGGACAAAAGAGATAAACATGATTTTTTTTTTTAATAATAATTGTTAGGTGTAGAAAATCTAACGTGCCTAATACCCTACCCTCCCACCTCATGGGAAATTTGGACTCGACCGTTTCAGCGCATGCTCACTTCTGAAACTTTCACCTCACGAAAAATCTTGTAAATATTTTAATGAACACATTAAAACTCTTCAAAAACTGAAAATCAAAACTAGAATTACAAATAAACTCGAAATAAATAAAACAAATTATGGCTTCTTTTTTTTTTAAGAGAAATAAGAATACATTACACACGAACGATACAAAGTCAGCCACCATGACTTATATGTTTACTCGCCAGCGGATAGAGCGAGATTAAATAAACATGACTGTTAATTCTTACTACCCAACTGGTTTTTATTATTTACAACTATGCAAATAACTCCAATTTATTTCAAACTATCCTTAAGTTAATATTTAGTTAGGTTTCATGAAAAATAAATACTGTCAACAGTCACACACCGATAAAACTGTTTATTTACGCCTACGGTCTACGTCTTGTTATTAATGTGATTGTTTGTTTAGAATCGAATCAAGTAATTTGATCACTTAGTAAGTGCTATTGAGTTTTAAGAATCAAATAAACTTGCTAATTCATAATATGTTTTTAAATTGATTTTAACTAAGAATTATTATTCTTTTAAATATGTTATTAAAGTAATTGTAAAAATATTCAAACTTAGTCCTGCCTAATAAAATTATAACATATTGCAAGGCGTATTTGTGTTTTAAATATAATGTATTTTCAGAATTCGATATATCACAAGAATCAAATATATTGATTGTTTTCTACGCGAAGATAGATAATAGATATAAAAGAAAATAATAATAATAATACATAGCATTATTGAGTTCACTATTTCCAATGTATGTTTAATTGCTAAGCATGTTGTTTTAGTTTAAAAAAAAAATTATCTGTTGGTATTTTTATTTTTGCTTTCTTACCAAAATAAATCATAATCCTTCAATGATGATTAAAGTCGATCAAAAGATAACTAGGCCTAATCTGTTTGTTTATTTCACTTTTTTTTTAAACTTAACTCATTCTATCAACACATTTAAAAATAACTTAAAGATACTCAAATTTTGATTGATTTGATTTTTAAACAATAATATGAGTCTAGATTGTTTAATTTGGCTGAATTTTAACCAGTATTTTGCGAGGGGGGGGGTTGGGGTTGATTAAAATTGAAAGCATGATTGAAATAAATCTTAATTAGGTCTATACTGTGTAAAGTAGGTCTATTTGTAAATCATTAAAATTTCTAACAATTTGCTAGGATTCGGATTCGAGAAATAGTGGATTCGACCCATCTCTAGATAAATGACATCTAAAATGTACCTTACTACACATATATCATATGCACCTCACTTTGCTTGGCAAGTTTTTTGAGATATCCCAAACTCGACAAACTTACAAAAGTATGCCACTTAGCCCTATCTTTTTTTGCTAGCTCTATCCAGTCCCCTTCATTACCCCCCTCTCATTCAAGTCCATTCTAATGTTATCCTCACATCTGTGCCTAGGTCCTCCCACTGGTCTCTTCCCATTGCCACTCAATATTCTGAACATGATTCTAGATCCCCCTGCTCGCACCGAATGTCCTGTCCACTGTAATCTACAAGACTTGATTATCCTAACAATGTCTTGTAATGATTACTGGATATGCAACTCGACATTATGTAACTTCCTCCAGTCTCCAGTGGCCTCATCCCTTTTTGGACCAAATATCTTCCTAAGCACCTTGTTTTCAAACACCCTAAATCTCTTTTTGTCATTTAAGGTAAGAGAGCACTTTTCCCACCCATAGAGAACAACTGGTAAAATTGTTTTTGAGTTTTACATCTTGGACAGCAGGCGAGATGTCAACAACCTACAGACCAAATGATAGCATGCATTTCCCGATTGTATTATTTTCCTTATTTCCAATCTTCTATCGTTATTGCTAGTTAAAATATTTAAACTATTAATCCTGTATACAATATGACCCTAAAATTTAGTAGGGTTTATATATAATAAATGGTTTCACATATACCTTAGGGAAAAAACATAAAAAATTGGACACAGTTTTATTAACTCTGAATGCTTTTCTTGTTGCACAGGCACTTACTTATACACTTTTCTAATTTTTTCACACCCCCAAAGTGGTTTACTATCCGGAACACCAAACTTGCTAGCAACCTGCCCGTCAATTGTTTGTTGCACTTCGTGTATTGCTGTTAATTTAAAATTCATATATCATAGCTTTTTCTCATTACCTTATTTACTTGAGATGCTGAGGAAATCCTCTTTTCAACACAATCTATTGCTTGTGGATCAGCCATGGGTGATTTTTTTTAAAATCTGTAACACAGCACATACTGAATTTCCAGTTCACTTTTGACCTTGAGCTTATTATTAGATGCGCCTGATGATTCCTGTTACAGTTCCATCATGCTTCAGGACTTCTGTAGGAATATACTTTTCCTATTTATTTTTTTCAGTGAAAAATTATAGGCTGCACATATAATACGAGCACAGTTTTGGGAAATACATTTTTAGGCACTAATTTGTATTTCTAATTACAATAATTATTTTGGCAATATATTGTGAAATTATTTTGGTAAAGATTATCTTGCAAAAAATATTTGAGAAAAGTTTTTGAATCATAAAAAAAACCCAAGTTTGGCACAGTTCAAATAAATACAGTTTGTCTAACTTGAAAAAATGAGAAAATTTTCAAATCCAGAAGGAAAGCAAGAAAGGAAATATTTGTTCCCTTACACAGTGATTTCATTTCCATTAATTTTTACCCAATTGAAGTGATGGCATTTTTAAGGGGTGGCATAATTTCTGGGGATACATATTTTCAGATCATTACGTTTAGTTTAGATTCCTTTGTAGTATTTTATTTTTATTTTAAAATTAAGTTGTAAGTTTTCCCAAATTTTTGGTCTACACTTGATAATATTAACACTGTTGTTTGAATTGTGGGATTTTGGGAATTTTCAGGGAAGCCGCCCGAGAATGTAGAAGAAAAAAGAAAGAATACATCAAATGTCTGGAAAACAGAGTGGCAGTGTTAGAGAATCAAAATAAAGCCCTTATAGACGAACTTAAGTCGCTCAAGGAACTTTATTGCCAGCAAAAAACTGAATGAGAACCATCATCCTAAATCTATCTTCAAACTCAACCTGTAACAACATCAGCATGTTTCTCCAAGGAGACTGGAATTGCTGTGTGTTATCTTATCCTCTTAAAGACAACCTGAGCTGTCATCTGTCAGCTGGTTGGTCTGGAGACATTGCTGTGATTGGCCTTCAAGTGTGTCTCTAAGTTGTGCGAAGAGATGTATTATTATAAGATTGTTGATTGTTTCGAATATCTTGGGTGGACACAACTGTGTGCCCTAAGTCATTGGAAGAAAGAAGTACCTTAACATTTTTGAATATTTTTTCTGTGTGCTTAGTTTTATTAATATTAGTTAACAATAGAAACTATTCTAAAGAGATGGAAGAAAGTGTGACTAGTGCCATGTCGGACATGAAGGGGAAACTTTTCTGACAGTAATGGCTTATAATTGTGATGCGATGCACTGTTTGAGTACCAGTTTGAAAAGACACCAAAGTTAGTGTTAAGGTTGATTTTCCTGCTGCTTTAATTGGCTACAAAAACATTGCGTGGGGTAATGTAGTTTTTTGAGACCTGCATTGCCTTTTGGTACATAACTCAGGGGTAGAAATGTGTAATATGTGCCATATACTGTTTGTATTATCACTTTTCTTATCTTCTGGCTTATTTTTGGTAAAAGGGGGAGGGGGGGGGGAGTTATTAGAGTTGTTAGCAATTTTATTCCAGTGATGATTCAACGGAAAACAGCCTGATACATTATTTTAACGTTTGCTAGTATCATTTTAATAGGGGAAAGTGTGGAATCCTTGATTCTAGATGTTATTAATTTGAGACAGAATTATCGCTTTAATTTTTGGAAGTAGTTATGTGATTACTTCTTTATGTTGTGATATTGTTATTAGTCTAGTAAAGTAATTTTGTTGCTTGTTTTCAAGAACACATAATTAGTATATCTTTGCTATGTTAGTTTATGTCTCATTCAAATTTCTTCTTTCATTTAGATATTTTCTAGATGTTTCCACTACTTCCAATATTATTGAGATTCCTAGGAAACTTACATTCATTTCATTGTGTATAGTAAAGTGCAATTATGTGGTAATATGTGATACTACAGAAAAAGCTAAAGAAGATTTGTACAATCAGAGAAAGCTGATTTGATACAAACTATATAATGTGCTTGTAAATAAAAATAAATTAAGTAATCACTTATTGTTGAATATAAAATTTTATAACACAAAAATGTTATTTTTTTAACATTAATAAATGTGTCCATTTTATGCTGCCTGTAAATAAAACACAACTATAGTTTTATTAATATATCATATTTGTTTTTATTTCTTAATGACTGAAAATGTTTATTCTTGATAGGTGCTGTATTTTACTTAGACCACAGCCATTTTTGTTCTGCACTTACACCTTAAATTTGGTTGGCAGGTAGACCTGCTTTAATTTTGACAGCAGAAAGCTTGACTAGGGGTTAGTAACTTTTACTTTTGATCCAACCCAAATTAATATTTGGTTGTGAGTTTATCTTAAACTGTTTGTGAATTCTTCTTTGACTTTTTCTCTTTAAACTACTTCAAATATTATATAATTATCATGAAACTCTTAACACAAGTTAGTCATGTGGCTTATACATGTGGTGTTACATAACATTTAAAATTAAATTAAATTAATTTCATAATACATGTCCAAGCATGTTCAACAATGTAAAGTAAGTATAACTTTGGTTACTTTGGATTCTATAATAGTGATGTGTGAGAACTCGAAAATTCGATTTCAAGTTGAGTTTAGTAGTTGTTTAAACTTTATTTTGACAAAACGCAAAAAATTTAAGTAACTACTCTGAATTTTCACTTTTATCTCACAGTTCTGAGTATTAATTTAAATTTAATTTCAAGATATTATTTCATAGCAAATAGAGTCCCACAATATTTCCTTGGTTCTGATCTTTTTTTAAAATGTAGTTGTCAAACAATATTACTTTAAAAATTTGAGTTTTTGTGAGAATAACTTTTTTCACAAAAAAAAAAATTGAAAATGTATGTTTCTTAGAGGGTTTTTTTTTTTAGAGAAATTTATCTGCTATATTTCTAGTACAAACTTTGCTTCATAATACTCGAAATGGAAAAAAAAAACATGATATTTTCATTTGAACTCGACTTGAAGTAAAAAATGACTGCTCGCACAATCCCTAATTTATAATGATGCAAAAGAATTAAAATAAGGAGAGAATGACCTGCACACTACATAAACAGACAGCTTACAGCTGAACATGAAAGATAAATTATTACTGTGATATCACAAAACAAACATATTTTCATACTTTTTCGATTGCTTTTGAGAAATTAGTAGCTTAATTTGCCACAAGAATATATTTAGTTTTGTGATTGGTATTACTTTATTATTAGAGTGTGCAATATCACATTTTACCAATATTAATAATTCTGACCCCATAATTTGTGTTCAGAATAATATGATTGCTACTTGAGTAAATTTTACCACTAATTAATGTCAATTTGAATTATTTTTAAACCCTTTTTTACCTGTACTTATTCACTATATAATATTACTTACTATAAATTAAAAATAGGTCCTCAAAGAATAATACAATTTGTTTTACCCAAAGCTAGCTATGTGCTTTCCTTAGGCATAAAATTAATTATAATATATTAATTTATATAATATAATTTATAGCTTGTTTTAATATCTTAAGTGAAACATCAATTTGGTATTTTGTTATTGAATATTGGTACACCTTTATTTATCTAGTGTTTTGCTGTGAGCTTCACATAATCTCTCTTTTGTGTGCAATCCTTAAATTCTATCTTCATCGAATTTCTTTTGAATCCTAGCTATTTTTTTCATTGATTTTATAAAGGTTCTTATTAAGAAGGTACAGTGTTCCAGTATCTTACAGTTCCTAATAGAAATGAGTCCTATAAATTATGCAGGAGATTTGGTATTTAACTAATTTTAAAATTAAAAATTGGATGGAAAAAATCAAGAGGTTTTGCATACTTATTTCAACATAATTCTAAGACATCTATCAACTAATTTACCATTTAACTCAATGTGGATACTGTACCTTAAAACAATTCAAATGCAGACCCTGCATAATTGAGGCAATTTTATAATTAAATTTAATAAAATCAAAATTGTGGCTGAAAAAAAAACCAAAAAATATGTTCTTTCAATAAAATAAATTCAAGCGAGACTGGGAAAATGGGGGCCATGGGAATAAGTTTGTGAGGAGTATTTTAGCTGTCATGAGGAGAAACAGGATTAGGAATGAAGTTACCTGGGAAAGAGTGGGGGTACAGGGAGTACCTAATGAGATAGTAGAGGAAGCAAGATTGAGATGGTATGGGCATGCAATGAGGATGGAAAAGGAGGGAATACAAATAGAAGTATGGAAATTAAGTATGTAGGAAAAAGACAGCAAGGGAAACCAAGAAAGATGGGAGGAGAAGAAAAGGTGTGCAAGGGAGCGGTGGAAAATGGTGAAAGGATGGAGGTAGATGGAAACATTTTACTAAACTGACCCAGCCACAAGCTGGAAATTAGTCCAGGGTAATAAGTATTAAAAAACATCTAATTTCAGACAATATTGATCAACCTTCAGAAAAGCACACTAGAAGGTTTTTTTTTAAATATTGAACATTAGATTATTTATGATCACTATATACTGAGATAGATATTTTAGTTTGGTTTAAAGTGCACTTTGTCAAACCTTGTTGCCATGTATCAGATTATACATTCTAACTAGACATTTATTTGCGTTCTTTAGTAAACAAAATGAGACTATTGTTTAAATTGTTTTTGGGTAAGGCTTTCCTAAAACCAGGTGATGTTTCATCAGGAGGTTTTTTCAAGACAAAATACCAGGTGAAATGTCTTGGCTGAGGCTTTTTTTTTAATTAAAACTTTTTTATTTTCGAATACTTCAAACCTTACATTGAAAAATAATTTCGATATTCACAGTATGATGTGATACCTTATTCAAGCTTAATTTATGCTTTTAACATCAGTTTTTTTGCTAAGGTAAAATCCACACTTTTGCATAACCAACAATCTCAAGTGTTTGATAATTTATTTTCAAAACGAACAGGCAACACTCAGTTAGTTTATTACAACTATACAGACATGTTAAAAACATAATATAACAACTGCCACAGGAGGACATAGCTTGCATTAATCACTGTGCTTTTTAATTGAAAGTATGGCTGTGCAATGCTTCAAAGATTTTGACTTAGTTTTGAAAAAAAAATAAGCTTTGACCATGCTTTGAAAAAATAAATTCTTGTTTCAACAATTACAAAGCTTTGCCAATAAAAATATCAGCTAAAATAATCGTTAATTTTTTTTATTACCATTCTAAAATGTTTACATTGCAAATTAATATTCATGCTAAAAGAATCAAAGTAATTGAATTTCATATGGTGATAATGTCATAACTTACCAGAATAGAAGGAAATACATAATATATTGTGCAATAGAACATTTTATAAATGATTTTAGTGTAGAAGGTTATATAAATACACACAACATAGTATTTTTGAATCATAAAATAATTTATAAATGTATTCACTCTTAAATTTTCTTTGAAACTATTAAATATATCAGATTTTTATATACTTTGAATTGAAAAATTGGACTTCACATGCTCCTAACTAGTTGATCAGCTGAAACCTGCATACCAGATGTTTTGGAGCACACTTCTTGCAAAAGATTTCAATTTTTCTAGTCAAACTCTTATGGCTGTGAACACTTAATTCCCATAGACTGTTATGAAAACATAAAGTGTGTTTTGTTTTTAATGATGTAAAAAAAAAAGTAATGCCAATCAAATTGTTAGAAAAAAGGGAGGGGACATGATATTTATATAGTTTTGGTCCTATAGTTTTTTATAAGGTAATTCAAAAGTGTTTTCAAAATGTTGGCGATTCAATATAATTGTGTTGTGGGTAGTTATCCTTATTAATTATAAATTACCTGCTTCGGTAGACGCATGGTTTAAGGCGCTACTCTCGCAATAGACTAGACTCCCAATGAAGGAGATATCGTGGCTCGATCCTAGTTGGGTGTCTTGAGGGTGGGTTTTTCCTAAATGGTTTCTCACTCCACACAAATGCAGATACAATTCATCTTAATTCAACCTTCCTCATCCCTAGCTCATAAGATTAATTAATACATAAGTGTTTAACCCGAATGATAAGTAAGATGTGATGCTAAAAATATATATATATTTTTAATGTGCACCAAAATATAGTCTGTTGTGCTTGTTTTGTTTTTCTCATGAAAACTGCCCTTCTCTGACTTGTTAAGAGCTGTAGTCATGTAACAAACATTCAAACAATATAGTATGTATGAGGATAACATGAGTTGTGTTACGACGAAAAAGGGGGAATGGAGCAGATCCAAATAAAAAATGAGTGAAGCAGGGGGGGGGGGTGCTATCTCACCACTACTTTTTGTAATGGAATGAAAATGGTCATGAATAAAGTGTCGAGGAAACTCTAGGTGGGGGTGGGGAATGAAAGCCTTGATGATTGTTGATGACTTAATGATATGAGGGGAGAAGGAAGAGGAAGTACAGGAATGGAATAAGGAAGTGAAAGTGTGTGGAATGAGCTTTAGGGTGGCAAAGTGTGAAGGGATGGTAATGACAAGGAAAAGGATAAGGCCTAGTAAACCTATAAAGTTGGATGGAGTAGAGCTGAGAAAAGTACAGAATGAAAAATATTAGGGACATGCGAGACTCGAAAATATCTTTGAAAATTCAAGAAAAAAATAATTTTGATCTCGTCTTGAAATTTAAAAAATGAATCTCAAAAATTCAGAGATAAAAAACACCTAATAGTGGTCATAATAAATTAAAAAACCAAACCGGGAATTTATTATTTCCAATATACCGTAATAACCCAAAAATAGGCTGCAATCCTCCCTCCAAAACAGCCTTCATTAAGAAATGTTTTGGCTATAAATATGGTTTTGCAATATCAAACTTTGACAATATAAGCTGTTAGACTATCAAATTAAATTATAAATGGTGTTCATTGTAATTACCTATCACTATTTTACTAATTGCATTTAAAACATGTATGAGGTATATCTCAAGTGTTGAATAAACTATATATATACTTAAATAAACTTTTTTTTTACTTTCAAAGGACGTTGTCTCGTTCTCATGTTTGATACTCTTATATTCTCGTCTCAAGATTGTCTCAAATTGAAAAAACGGTTCTCGCACATCCCTAAGAAATATCTTGTGTGATTGAGGTGAAGGGTGGAAATAGAGATGATCTAATAAGAAGAGGGCAGCAGTGGGAGTTGTTCTCTAGGTGTGTAAGAGATGTGCTATGGAGAAGAGAAGAGCTTTATAGGGCATATTTTCACCCATTGTCACATATGCAGCAAAACCATGGACATTGATTGTAAGAAAGAGAATTAAAGTGGAGGCTATGGGAATGAAGTTGTCTGGGAAAGGATTGGAGTACATGAGATTGTAGAAAAATCAAAACTGAGATTGTATGGTCATGTAATGAGGATGGAAAAGGAAAGGATCCCAAAGAGAATGATGAAGATGTATGTAGGAAAAATACCGCAATGGAGGCCAAGGAAAAGATGGTAGGAGCAGATAACAAAGTTCCCAAGAGTAACCGAGTGAAAGTAAATAAACCAGGAATGTTAGAGGAATATAGATGCATTTTTCTAAACTGACCTAGCCACAAACTGGGGACAGTTAATGAGTGTGATGATAAGTTGGATTAACTTTATTGTTTTCAAGCATGTATTTTGTTTCTAATTTGTATCACATGTCGTACTCACTGAAGTAAAATAGATATGACTAGCTATCAACTTTGGTATAAGGTTTCAACCAACTTTATTGTTAAGAGATCACATTTGTTGCAAAAACTTTAAAATAACTGAGATGTTTTGATAACATGTATAGTTGATTTTTTTTTTTTTTTTTTAACAATATTACTAAACATAATTGGCTTCACCAACCAAAACACTCACATGAGGGATAGTGCTCAAGTGGAAATAATTGAAACAACCATTGACACACAACACGTATTTCGTCAGCCATTGGTGGGTTTTGGTGTTTCTTGTTTCTTAAGGGAGCCACTGTTTTACTGTTTGTGTTAGTGTGTTCTCAAGCACTATCCAGATTAGTGTACTGGTTGGTTAGGCCCACTAATATACACCCCCTTATTTTCAACTAGGACACCTTGAGAACAACTTTTGATATCATCATCATCATCATCTCTTTCCAGCCTGTGGCCGGGTCAGTTTAGTAAAATGCCTCCATCTTCCTTTATCCTTCCACCACTCTTTCGCCTTTAATTTCTTCCATTCTTCTCTTTTCACTTGACCACTTGATGTTATCTGCTCCTCCAATCTCTTTCTTGGTCTCCTCTGCAGTCTTTTCCCCACAAAATTAATTTCAACATTTTCTTCAGCATCCTTTCTTTTTCCATCCTCATTACATGTCCATACCATCTCAGTCTTGCTTCCTTTACTATCTCATGTACACCCACTCTTTCCCTGATAACTTCATTCCTAATCTTGTTTCTCCTCGTGACAGTTAACATGCTCGTCACAAACTTCATTCCCATGGCCTCCACTTTCCTTGTCTCTCTTACATTCATTGTCCATGTTACTGCTGCATATGTGAAAATAGGTACAAAATACAATACTTCCTTACACTTCAACTTTTGATGTAAATAAGCTAATAAAGTTTGAAATTCGTGGATCATTTAGGAAAACTTAATTATTTTGCTACTTTAAATACCTTTTGAGGCAGTGTGTAGTAGTAAAATCAACACTATCTTTGTAGGTATGTACAAGCATACTTCTAAATTTTTATATAATATGATTCCTAGAGTTTTGTCAAGGAGGTTTAACATTTATAGTTCTAGTTTGTCTATTGAAAAATAATAAATTATTACTGGTGATATTGGTGGAAATTTGTTTTATTGGTTCATTAAATTCACTAGTTTAGGTTGCCATAATTTTGTTGGGATCTTTATTTACGGTATTGAAAAGGATAGACCATATGTTATTGCCCATAAATTATGTGAAATATTTCCCTGGCTGATCATAGCCTCACACATATTGGTAGGCCTACCCATGTAGATAATTGTTATTAATAAAGGTTTGTCAAATATTATTTTCCTTGATACATTTTTTTTTACATGCACAGACTTGAAGTCATATCACTATAATTTTTCGTTTCATTTTCCAGAAAGTCTGTTAATGTTCTCTGAGTGTCATGTGATGTTTTGGGAAACAAAATGAAACTTAAAATGTTAGCTAGCTATGAAAACTCCCAAATTATATTGCCATTTTGTTAGAATTTACATTTAGTTCTTATCTTTTGTTATTTTTTACTATGTGCAAAAGGCAAAGTACACACTAGCTTACATTTTTCAAATATGTAGGTTGAGGGTTGGTCAAAATTATATGTGGTCAAATCGTTAATGCACTAGAGAATTTGTCACTTAGTTAAAATAAAGGCTCTTTACTAATGATCTACCAGAAAAATTGCTGGTTTTACACAGAAAGGATACATTTTTGATTACCCTTTTTTCTCTTAAAACTTTTAACATTTCGCCTTACTTTTCAAATGCCCATACAGTACCATTTTAAATACCTATTTCTTATTGCTTATCTCATGGCTAACTTTAGGTTGGGTGTTCTAGAAAGTAAACAAAAGTGACTAAATAAAATTAATTGTAAATCATAATTAATTCAACAAAAACTGATGATAAAAGCCAGGGCTCTTAAAATATACTTTTTTGACTAGAAATACTTTATTAATTAAAAACTTTCAATGATTACATATTCTGTCTACACACACACGCACACACACAGTGTTTGTCTGATTTTAAAGGACAATATATATGTATAGAATAAATTTGAATAAAAACACAAATTTTAAAGCCAAGTTATTTATTGTTAAAAAGTTGAAACTCTGAATAATTTTCTTGGAAATAAATTGATAAATATTTTGATCTAGCATACCACTTTTAATTTAAATATTATTTGGTTTGGTCAGTATAAATAAGTAAAAAAAAAACATTATTATACACAAGTTGTGTTTCTGATATAATTAAGCCATTAATAAACATATTTGAGTTAAAATCAATCTTTAAACCAATCAAGCCAAACACACCCACATGAACACCTTCAGAGTGTACTTACCTTACATAAAAAGTTCCAACTTTTAGTTCTTTGATGCTTACATACATATTTGTACACACCCTTTTGTTTGCCGATTGAAGGGGTAAGAAGGAAAATTGGAATTTGAAAGACGAGTTGCTTACATTCAGGGAAAATGGATTTTTGATTCTCTAATATCTACCATAAGAGACATAAAATAAACACTTAAAAATTATAATTATTAACCTTAAATAATATTTAATACAAAACTGGATGGGAGATATTGTTATCAAAAATATGTATTAGATGTGAGGTTTGATTAAGCTAATCTGCAATGCATTAAGCTGCTTATCTGAAGACCAACACAACAGTAGATCAGTATAAGTATAAAGAAAGTAAATATTAGATAATTTCTACCACAGAAGTTGGCTCTTAATCACAATATAATGTTTTGTTTAATCATTTTAAGCAGTAAAAGTCAGTCATTTTGTCAAACGCTCTTTAACATGTTATAAAATATTATCTTCTACCTTTATCCAAATTTAATAAAGTCAAATTCTGTGATTTTCATTTTGATATATTTTCCTTTACATGGCTACATATATAGTTAAAAAAAAAGCTTTATCCTCAATTTTTCTTTGCCTTTTTCAAGTTTTGCTTAACATGTTAAAAGAGCCCTTTATACACTCCTATGGTAGGTAATTTGGCTTTACTAGCTCTTATATTGTTGGCTAGCTTGATAAACTTTGCTTGACCAGCAAGTTACTAGTTTTGCCATGTTTTGCAATGATCAGCTGACAGCGGGACCTATATGAAGTAAAATTTAGCAAATCTGTTTCATTTTATATTACTAGCTTACAAATTATATCATCATCCGGCAATAAGGGACCCTTTAGATTATGCGCCGACCCCACCATCTTTCTTCCATGTATTCTCTTCCATTCCCAGCTCCCTCATTACTTTCTCAGTTCCTCCCACCATCTGGTTCTTGGTCGGGCAGGAGGTCTCCTGTCATCTGGTATATCAAGTAATGCTCCTAGTCTCCGTCTGACCTCATCCTAGCGACATGCCCCACCCATCTCATCTGATTTCCTTTCATCTCCTCTATCTTTCCCTCTTTCTTATCTTAAAAACAGTTGTTAACAAAATGACTTAGAAGAATTGTTGGAAATCAATAGAAAATGTATCGAGAAGAATTGTTGGAAATCAATAGAAAATGTATCGGACATTTTTAGGAACAATCATTTTAGTTTTGGCCTTTTTATGTACAAAGTATTGTCTGCAGAAGTTTTTGTTCAATAAAGGTCGGTATCCTATAAAGTTATACTTACTTTCTAAAACACTATTGACTGTTTTTCTTTTTCTACTAATTTATTTTTCACATAATGCATACTATTCAAGTATTCAAGAGTTTTTCATTTGGAAACCAATACATATATTGTATATTTGTTAATCATCTGAATTGATTAATTTTTACCAAACAGTACAATTTAAGAGTGATTTTTTTTAGTTAAAATTAATGTAAAAAAGAAATTAAACTTTTTGTCTCGTAAATTGAATAATTTTGGCTCAGCTACTACTGGTGGTAAACTTGACTCTCACAAATGTGTTTGTAATATCAATTTGGAAAATTAATTTATATTTGTAAAACACTTTCTAATTTGTTTAATATTTCAGTTTTTTTTGACAGGCGAGTCGATGTTACTCATAAATATTTAAAACGAAAACTATTTTATGTAGCCTCTTTCCAATTTGGTTTAGAATTTACCGTATTTTCCTAATGACTTGTGTGATTGGAGTTATTTATTATTGTAGATGCAGTGTACATATAAAAATCAAATCAACCAATGAATTGTAAATACATGTATTTTTACATATCAAAACATAAAAAAATGGGTGGTTTCTTCCTCAAGGATATCCTTGTTGCAAACTGTTGCCTTCTTTTGTAAAAAAATAAACAAAAAAAATTGCCATGCCACCATCATTTTATAATTAGCACGTTTTGTAAATATAAATCTATTATGTGGATGTTAAAAAAATATAAAAAGAAAATATAATCTTTGGAAAACAATTTTGTTATACTTTATTGTTTCACTTCTTTGTGTATATTGGGGACTGTTTAAGGTAAGTGTTCATTGATTACCTGCCTTTTTCATTAATTAGTTTTAATATCTATATTTGTAAATTTAAAAAATTATATCTCCACATTAGAATCAAACTTGTGTCCAGGTATCATTTTTCAAATTCACTAATTTTATGTTTGATGCAGTTATACTATAACTCGGCCCATACGCAGGATTTGTAAGGGAAGAGGAGTAAGGTCAATCAATTTTTTTATGATTAGGTATAATAACTTTAAAAATACAAAAACCTAATATGTGACACATAAAATACTGAGATGGTTCCTTAAGTAATAAAAAGTAATTTGAATTTTTTTATGATAAAAAAATGTAAGCATTAAAAAATCACATAATCATTAGCATCACTCAATCATTCATGACATATCGATACCAAAAGCTTGTCCAAGATATACATTAAACTTAAGGGAAGAAATTATTTAGTAGGAGTCTTACAAATAACGCTTATTGCTGGAATCTACCACTGGAATAGTTTTTGTTTTCAATATGGTTTTATCTAGTGTGAATTTATTTCTCAATGGGAGTGGTATGAAGCCTCTCCCCTCCCCCATGTGTACGGCCGTGCTGTAACTAAATATACCCATCTTCTAAGCTTCACTAGTCATACACGATTAATTTTACAAGCAGTGGCTTACCTCCATTCTGTTATCTATATTTGAAAGCTTTTAAGAGTCTTATTCATAGCCGTGATTGTGAGGACAAACTACATTGTACAGCAGACACATATACATGAGAATGCAACAAGTGATTCATTTCACTTGATATGGGGTCCCAGTCATTTATAACTACTGGTGTTGAATGTCTTTACTAATATATTTTTTTAAAGCTACAATTTGTGGTGCTGATTTCTAAAGTATTCTACTGGTGTAAGGAGTTGAGTTCATACCCACTTAAATATCTGCTGATGGGAGAAAACTTAAGTCAAAGTTAACCACATCCCACACAATTCGTTTAGGTCAGGACTGCATCAAATTGCAATATACTGGATAACCAATGAAGGAAGATCAGGGTTTGAATCTGTGCTAGGTGTATTGAGGGTGATTATATCTCCCTCCACACAAATTCAGGTATAATTCTTATAAATTCTACCTTCTCCCTAATTTGATTAGTGAAAATATGGTCGATCTCTGTCGTCTTGGGGTAAAGTGTTAACCTTAGGACCTGATGTTCATGGGCTCAAACCCAACCGGGTTCAACATTTTTCTTGATCGATAAAATCTTTAGCACAAATTCCTTCGGAGGGGAAGTAAAGCTGTCGGTCCTATCTTGATCATGGTGTGTAAAGGAACCCTGGAAGGTATGTGAAAATACCTCTTGTCAGCAAAATTGTTAGGCTCTTTCACTCTCGCTCAGAGAAATTCTCGTGTGCTGATATAATATCAGTTTAGAGTGTACCCTTTAAATACGTACATCAAGTAAATAATTAGTAAAAATATGGCGATGGGCAGTAAGATGGAATACCCACACATACAAATATTTCATCAAAGTAAGGCATTAAACCAATTCAATTTAAAATCTAAGTAGCTTTGAAGTTTAAAGCTTTTTTAGCTTTGAAAATATATTTACTGAAACCAATATAATAAACTCGGGGGAATAATTCAGAGGGGGAAAGACATAAAGTGATGTGTTACATTTTTTGGTTAGTAACCTATGTGTAGTTGAAGATTGTTTCCAACCCCGTGAAAAGATTTTATCTTTAACTGTCATAACATGACATGTAAACCATGCTGAAAATTCTGATTGAAACCGATTTAAGTTCAACCAGCAATTTTCCTGGTTGATTTCGGTTAATTCTATATCGGATGCAGCAATATTGAACTAGTTTGAACCAGCAGCAGACAAAACCATTTTGAATCATTTCATTTGTGTACAACTAGATTTAATCAAATTCAATGAGCAATCAACTGTACTCACTAGTCGAAACTGAATGAATCCGTTTTAAGATTCAACTGTGTTTGATGTGTCACTTGTCCCTTTTCTACCAACAAAAATTGAACTAGATTCATCCATGTGGAACCTGTTTTAACTAATTTCAACCGTGTTTTATCAGCTTCAACCTGCAAAAAATGCACTAGTTTCAACTGTGTATAGCCTACTTTAGGCCTAACTAGTTTCAACCATGTTTAATCAGCTATAGTCAGCAAAATTGAACTAGTTTCAACTGTGTGTAGCCTGTTTTATTTAGCTTTAACCATGTTTAATCAGATTTAAAATGCTAAAATTGAACTAGCTTCAACCTGTGTAACCTGTTCCAACACGTGTCGACCATGTTTAGTTAGGTTTAACCTGCAAAAAATAAACTAGTTTCACCATCCCTAAACTAGTTTAATCATCCCTAGTATGGGAAAAAAAATGAACTAATTTCAACTGTGTGTGACCAGTGTTAACTAGTTTCAAATGTGTGTAACCTGCTTTCACTAGTTTCAACTGTATGTAACCAGCTTCAACCGGCAAAAATAGAACTATTTTCAGTCATGTAACTTGCTATAACTATGGAAGAAAGCAACACGTGGAAGACGAGGCTTTGGAAATAAATGATTATAATTACAGACATTAACCTTATCTTCATTAAATTTGAATAAATTGAAAATGACACCTAGACACGGTAGTCAAACCCGAGACCTTTGACTTAGAGCCGATGCTCTACCACTGAGCTAACCCGGGATCGTCCCGTCCTCAGGGTCATCCTCCACTTACATTTTAAGGCAGAATCTGTTATGGACGTGTGAATATCATTGGCTACTAAGAGCTATCATTTATATTACAGCAACCACCAATAGTACAAATACATTGTACGTTTCAAGTGAATCAATATGAAAGAAAGCAACGCTAATCATTTTCCGCTCATGTAAGTTACCCTTAAAGTCATTTCCATGGGAAAGTGAGAGTTGCCATTTTGTTTGTAATGTTAAAAAATGCCTATATTAAAAAACTAATCAAAATCTTTAGAACGGATTATAATGATTCCGGTTTTTATGATGACGATGTGGACCCGTCCATGCCCCACTGTTGGGCAGCAATTATAGTGATAGTGGTTTTGATGATGATGATAACCTGTGCATTCCTTACAGCGCACTTGGTATCACATGGCTATGACGATCTGATTATATTTATTTCTTACTGTAGGATTACTTTTGTTGATTTGTTGAAATTAGTAGAAAATTAATATTGTACACGATTTATTTTATTAATTTCACTTTCAGTATTGTAAGTTTAACATTAACTTAAATGATACAGTTTCATTCGTTTTTGAACTGACGTGGAGAGCCTGAGCTAGTGCTTGTTACAGACTGAGATTTTCTATGTATTTCTATTTTTCTATGTCGAGATTACGATTTTTTTGAGGTCTATTATTACTATGTTCTGTTTTGTGATATTATACGCAAGAGCTGCTTATATATGACCTACCCCTTTCTTCTTGGACCTCTTGTCTTCAGTGTTAAAACTAACCAATAGGAGAACTCCTGGCAACCTGATGTTGTGAAGGTTAGCTTCCTATTGGGTAAAGGGAGCCAGCTCATCACCTAATTTTCAAATAGAACGGAGTTTTTTTTAAAGAAAGAAAGTTTTAAAACGTATTATATTGAAATTATTTCTGAAAACTCCTGATCATCCATGGATGATGTATTAAAAGGAAAATTTACATACAGTTCTTTAAAGAAAAATATAATTCATCCATGACTTTTTTAATAAATAAGAGGGGCCCAAAACAGTATGATTACAAGATTGTGAGAAAATCGATCTTTTCTCTTTTTACCCTTCAGCAAACTACCCTTAATTTTTAGGGCCGGATATCTAATTTTAAACATTCCTCGGAGGAATCTTATACAAACAAAGTTTTAGCCCAATCGGTAGAATGGTTTCGGCTATAGGCCGAGATACAGAAAGACGGCACTAGAAAAAAACACTTTTTATATGAGAAAATAAAAATATATTTAGTGAATTCCAAGAGGAACATGAACGCCGCCAAATAAAAATATATTTAGTGAATTCCAAAGAGGAACATGAACGCCGACAAGTTCATTGAAAAATGTACCAGAAACGTTTCTATTGCAAATATTAAAAATAATAAAGAAAGAGAAATCGGCCTGTAGTTAAAAACATTGGATTTCGTCCCTGTTTTGTATTTATGCATAGTAATAGATATTTTTTTTCATTTAAAATGGAGAGTTTCAGTTTCACTAAGGTTGAAAATATACGCTATCATGAGAAACCCCTAATTAAATAGTTTCTAGAAATTGTATTCAATATATATTTTTGTAATCAGGGGTGTGGCTAAGGGGTTCTCGAACAATCTCTTTCGCCCCCTAAAGCCTATTACGGCTCTTCATGTTCACACACTCGACACCCATTAGAATTCAACATAGACATTGACACACATTAGACTAATTCATAAACATGTAGCCTATTGCCACCATCAGAATATATATATTGATACACATTTGACTAGTTCAAAAATATATCTACACCCGTTTGAATATTTCAACAAACATGTATTGACACCCATGTGACTAATTCAACAAAGCATGTATCGATATCTATTTGAGTACTTGGACAAACATATTTGCGTATAACTTGAACTGATAATAAAACGCGGCGCTAAAAAAATATTATTTCGACACCCATTTGACTAATTCACCATAGACTTATCTACATCGATTTTAGGCCTACGAATTCAACAAATATTTATTGACACCCATTTGACTAAATTCAACATATATGTAATGGCAGCTAATTCGCTAATTTAAAAAAACATGTTTCTTTACCCATTTGACTAACTCAACATAGTTCCATTCGAGACTTTGAGGAAGACAATGGTAGCCTATTACAAACCCCTATGTTAAAGTGCACAATTAAAATAAATCCACACCTTAAGTACCTTACTCAAGTAGGTCGAAACACTCCTGATCCCATAATCCTCTTGTCTTGTGACATTTAAACTACAAGAAGGTGACGATAAACAGAATATTGAAAGATGGTCGGGTCGGCCTCAATAGACGGATGAATGACCCTTGCAGCCCCCACGAAGATTCGCAGCAACAGTTGCTTCTCAGAAAGATCGGGCCATAAAACGCTCCATCACCAGGGACTGTAGTCACGATTATACCTGAACAGACATACATACTTCTTATTCATAAATATTACTACAGTTGATTTCTAATGACAGGGAAGATTATATTTTCAACATCTGTCGCCATAAGAATAATTTACAAGAAAATTACTTCTATAGTTGGTTCATAATAGCTTTCACCTTTTCTGACTGTTCAAAATGTATTCAAATTTACAATGTATCTCGCTTGCAAATATATTTGGTCAATTTTGAGATTAAAGTCATTCACATCATTTATCAAAAGTGACGAGACACATGTTTTAATCAAATTAATCTACAGTTTTTTTAAATTAGTTTTCAACTGTCAGGAAAGACCAAATTTACCATGAAAGGGCTCTAGCTTACTTGGTTTTGCCATAATAAGCCCAATTAAGAAACAAAACTATCTGGACAAAAGAAGTACCAGCATTAAACTTGCAAGTAAGCCTGTTATAGCCTGATACCGGACTTGTAGTGAGCTCACAACATTCTTAAATCACATGCTTTCGCAGTACGGAAAAACTACAAATTAGACTTAAACGGGACTCGAACCAGTTTCTTTCGGTAATGGTCGTCTGTAAACAAAAGTTTAAACGTCCCACCTTCTGCCGTTCCTACAACGAGAAGGAGGTTGTACCTGTTTGACTATAAAACGACTGAGCTAAGGTTGTAGAACTAGATTAATGCAGATATGTGATTATTTGTGTGTCTTGAACACATGCATTAGGTGGCCTAAATAATTAGATTGAGTTGATTTGAACACATTTAATGCGTGCACAAGCTAATATGTGTTCACTAACTATGAATGAGACATCCGAATTTAATTCCAATATCAACAGAACAAACTTCATTCCATCAATTTTATTTATCCTTTAGTGCAGCGGTTCCCAATGTGGGATACGCGTACCCCTAGGGGTACGTATCAGGACTTTTGAGGGTACGCGAAAATATTTGAATAGTGACAAAAAAAAGAAAAAGAAGCTACATATTATGCCAGAAGTGTAAGACGAAATTATTATTAATTATTATTATTATTATTATTATTATTATTATTATTAGCATCGCGTCTTACTACCCGTTCGGGTTATACGCACTTACGCTAGTGTGTAATGGTAGGGTGATTGTGAGATGAAAAGGAGGACCTACAGTTTAACGTGGAATCCGAACCACGTTGGAGGCCTGGCATTCCTCACATGCACAGGTTGTGATTAATACACATCTTGTCAGAGGTGAAGGAAGGGTTTGGAAATCAGATAAATCTGTGCCAGGACCGAGGATTGAACCCCGGACCCTCAGCACAGAAGTCTGACACCTTACCCCTAGACCACCAGGTCACCTGTAAGACGAAAGATCAGTCAAAAGTTGTGAAATTAACTTAACGCTATGGTGAGGGGTGGTACGGATTTTCTTCTATATTTGACCTTGAAAAAATTATTTCAATTTCAAACAAAATAGTTTTTATAATTATTAATAAATTAATTCCATGTATTATATATATATATATATATATATATATATATATATATATATATATAGGCCTACACGGTTTATTCACCTTACTATTACATTGTTTTTTAATCCCCGCAATATTGTATCACAAAGCTCACACGGAAAACCAGTTGCTCTCCCACTAGGAGGGTCCAACGACTTAATTTTTTTGTATGTTAAATATTTTTTCCCCGCAAATCTATTAGGGTGCAAAACGCCATACTTGGGTGCAAAATGGTGCAAAACAGGACTTTTATTTTGGCATTAAAAACCTCAATTAGTGAGTGGGAGGGCTACGCTTAACTTGGCCCCCCCCCCCCCCACCTTTTTCCCTTTTAAATATTTTTTTCTTGCAAAACTATTCAGGTGCAAAACGCCAGACTTGGGTTCAAAACAGGACTTTTAAGATGGCATAAAAAATCCAACATTTTGATAGTGGGGGGGGGGGTTACTCTTAACTTGGCCCCCCTAAACATAAACAGTCATACCGTCTTAGAGGTTAGGGTGCAAAACGTAATACTTGGGTGCAATACGGTGCAAAATAGGTGCAAAAACGGTGGTGTATTTAAATTTTAATTTTGAGGGAGTTGGGGGGGGGGGGGTCAACTAAGTGATCTCAGAAAATGAGCGTTCTCCGTTAGCATTTACAGCAAAATTACGTCCCTAATATTTTCAAAAGACCTCTTCTCACTCATAACACAATCTGAATACGAGATCCGGTATGTTTCCACGCATTATTGCGATCCTTTGCTCAGCCTACTTTGCCATTACAATATCCTTTCTTTAATATATTTGTTGCTATCAATTGACAAATCGTTAAAAAAGAAAAGAAAAAAGTTTTGTTTTTGTTTTTTAGACACTAAGCGCGCGCTTCTTGTGCGTATACGGTGATCCGTCACTTGTCTCCTCCAGGTAACCAACCGGCTGACGGCGTGTGAAACATACTATCCAAAATAATGGAGGGGGAGACAATGACTCTGAGAAAAAAATGCCCAAAATAATTGGGGGGTAGGGGGGGTGGTAATGAATGAGCATAGAATACCAAAAATAATTGCAGGGTGGGAGCAATGACTCTCAGCATAGAATGTCCAAAATAATTGCGGGGGGGGGGGGGGGGGGGGGCAATTACTCTGGGCATAGAATGAACCCCGGATGGTTCAATGGGAAGGTTCTGGTTTGTAAATGTAAAGTTATCCGGCTTGAATCTCATAGTTATCTATAGTTTTTTTAAATATATCGACACACAGGGCCACCGTAAGAATTGGACCAAGTCAAATTTTTATTTTGGCGCCTCCTCCTTTATAACCTCTAATGACCTTGAATGGAGATCCTTATAAGATGGGTCTATTGTTTTTCTTGATTATTGCTGATTGGATTTTTATGCAAGTCATATAAAATTTGTGTCAGACTTCTCTGCTGGGGGTCCAAGGTTCAATCCTCGGTCCCGGCACAGATTTATCCGATTGCCAAACCTTTCCTTCACCTCTGACAAGACGTGTATTAATCACAACTTGTGAATGTGTGGAATGCCAGACCTCCACCGTGGTTCGGATCCCACGTTAAACTGTAGGTCCACCATTTAATCTCACAATCACCCTACCACTACACATTAGCGTAAGTGCGTACAGCCCGAATGGGTAGTAAGACGCGGTGCTAATAATAGTAATAATAATAATAATAATAATAATAATAATAATAATAATATACAATTATTCTTTATATCCTGCTGTGGCCCTAATTAACATTGAAAATATGATACATAGGTTTCTAAAACTAAGTTTTTAGTCAAACGCGTGTAATAAACTGAAAATTTAGGCACCAACAACAAGTATTGTTTGATTAAAATATAACGAAGATAAGAAAAACTGAATCACTCACGAAACACGAAGTTTTTACACAACGCCAGCTTACAAGAGTTCTGCATTTTGATTTCATTCAATATACCTGCGTAAGAGCAAATTGCATATGTGTTCCAAAGGGTTTGTACCCAAGTGCGCCGACGGCTCAGTTTAGATGAGGCCGTCTCCATCTCCCTCTGTCCTTCCACCATTCTTCCTCCTGCACTCTCTTCCACTCTGCTCCTCTCACTTGCACACTTGTTATCTGTTCCTCCCATCTCTTCCTTGGCCTCCCTTGCTGTCTCTTCCCTACATACTTCATTAATATTCTTGGAATCCTCTTCCCTTCCATCCTCATTACATGCCCATACCACCTCATCCTAGCTTCCTATACTATCTCATGTACAGCCTGTATCCCAACTCTAGACCTTACATCTTCATTCCTAATCGGCTAATCCTATCTCTTCTGGTGAGATCTCCTCAAAAACTTCATTCCCATGGCCTCCACTTTCCTTGTTTCTCTTTGATCAAAAGTCTACATTTCCGCTGCATACGCCACAATGGATATGAAGTATGCTCTACACATCACTTCCTTACACTTTAAGGGCACTTCTGTTTTCCATAATAGGTTTTCTAAACACCTGTAGAAAACCTCTCCCTGCTGACCTCGTCTCACATATCTTCTTTGCTGCCCCTTTTGCCTCAATCACACTACCCAGGCACTTCACACTTTCTGATTCTTTCAAATCTATTCCATCCAGTTCTATCACCTTTCTTGGCCTTGTTCTCTGCCTTGTCATCACAATCACTTCACTTTTCACCATACTAAATTTCATTCCACACTTTTTCACCTCCTCGTTCCATTTCTACAGCTGTCCCTGTACTTGCTATTCTTCACCCCCCGCTCCCTCATACCATCGAGTCATCTGCAAACATCATTGCTTTCATTTTATCCTCACCCAGTTCCCCTGCCACTCTTATCATTTCCATCACCAGTGAACAATGTCTCTGTCGAATTAGGTCAAAAGACACCATGACCGTTCCAAAAAAAAATAAGCTGCTTATTTGAAATTGGTCGAGGAACTAAAGGAAATCAATCACGTTTTTATTTTATTTTTTTGATAATATTTTATAGATACTAACAAGCCAACTATCACCAAAGCATTGTCTATTGACGCCTTTGCTAGCCGACATTGAAAGAACAACTTGCACGAGAAAAGAAAATTTGTGAACTGAATAATAATAATTGTATCAGTTGAATGCACTAGTATATCCGGCATAACCGTACTTCAAGGTGTGCATCACCCTTTCATAAGTGGTTTTACATACTTTCTACACGCAAATACAGTTACACTCCAACTAAATTCTACCTGTCTCATTCCCACATCATTAAGGTTGGTGCACACTTGTCCGCATCGCATAAAATTGGCTTATATCTACACTATTTTATATGAAAATGGGGAAAAACCCAAATTGAGAATATTTTCCAAGCCGTTCCGGAGAGATACGGCTGACTCCATAACCCATGGTATGCGCCTACCTTTAGTGTAATTTGTTAGCTCGAACGGGTTGTAAGACGTGAAGCACGGGACGAATAGTGAACAAGCAGCAATTCTATTGGTCAATCAAATTATATATATATTGTTTAACGGTCGTGTATAATCCTACAAATATTTTTAACGAATTGGTGCTTGTCGGTTACCATACTCTTTCCCGCAAAAACCACTGATTGTACTGAAATTTCGCATGGACATAACTCGGACGTCCAATTAACGTTCGAATTTAATTACATTAATCACTTCCAACATTTTCCTCTAAGATGGTGACAAGAAAACCCCACTTTTTGGCCTTTTTCCCCAGTTCCTTCTCATCGTATCTTCGTTGGACCAACATATAAAGATCCTAGATATAAATTAGAAATGACGGCCATCTTGATATAAAATGGCGGATATAGAACACTACTTTTAATCAATAACACTGATCGTAGGCAATAATAATAATAGTGCTATACTTTTTATTTATATTTAACAGTTGTTTATTTAACAAAAAAATTACATCACATTTAAAATTCAACTAATATCCAATATTAACATCTATTTTTAACATTAGATACGTTTTATAAAAACAAATCCCGTGCGAAGAACGGGAAATTAGCCACTCTATCAATAAAACGACTCTTCTTGAGGTAATCGCCATAGTTAATATTCATCGATTGATGTCTTTTCACTAATTGTCCCGTGCTTGGAGTCTTACTGCCCGTCCAAGTTAAGCGTATATTGCGCTAATGAATTAGGGATCAGTAAGATATAATTCAAAAGGAGTGTTACTGTATTTAGATAGAGAGAGAGAGAGAGAGAGTGGGAAACAATTTGAGGATAGAACAACTCAATACACCTAGCCGGGATGCAAGCCCAGACCTCTGTACCATTGGTAAACCAGACTAGACGAGACAGATACAGCTTTGTATGCTAACCGGTGCGTTCTACTGTGATTTATGGACGTTGCCTGCCTGTGACGTCACGACCGGTCAAGACAGAATTTTCCATACTATTTTTTTTAATTTAGCACCGCGTCTTAATAACCGTTTGGGTTGTACGCTTAAGTTCTAATTACGCTAATGGGTTAGGAATTGGGAAGGTGGAATTTAGAGCAAGTGAATCCGCATTTGCGTGGAGGGAGGGTGTAAAAGCGTTTAGGAACCCCCTTGCCCCCAGTTCACCCGACCAAAATTCGAACCTCGATCTCCCCGTCCTCGACAGTCGAGCTCAACATGACTAGCGCGTTAGCTAACTACGCCACCGAGGCGGGTAAAAATCCCATATTAATGAATTTACGTTTTACTCAGCGAGTTTTAAAGATATAACGTTGAAACAAAAACCATAAATTCCTAAATAATTCTAAAAATAGTCTTACAGTGTCACAATGATTATTTTGTTTATCTTTAAGTAGTTTTTTGTAAACGTATTTTTTATAAATAATTATACATCTCAGGCTATTTGGCTCGGTCACGAAAATGACCTGTAGGAGTCTTCCTGCCAGGATGGAGATTAAAAAAGTCCATGGTAGCATATGTCTATCTAGAATAGAAAACAAGGAAAAGGTAAAATTAAAAAGTATATCGATGTTTTCAAGGAGCAAATATTAAAGTGACCGTGTAAACTCGTCAGAGGAAGAGGGAAAGTGTTATCAACCTTCGCAAAATAACTTCTAATCTCCAAGTAGGCACTTCGTTTACTAATTAATGCTATGGGTTAAGGACAGGAAGTGCAATTAGGAGGAATAGCATTAATATTTACCTGGAGAAGGAATAAAAAACTTATTTCATCGAACACCCCCTCCACCACCTCTTCCCCCCTTATCATCTATTATACCCAGCCGAGATTAGAATTCATCTCAGCCTCCTGGTTCAACGTCAAACAGTCTTTAGCGAGGGTATTGTTGATGAGCTTTATTATTTTAATTAAACTAAATGTATAGTTGAAAAATATCACCTAGACACAGGAATCGAACCTGGGACCCTCAATGTTCTTAATGCTCTAAGTCTAAGTCAAAGCTCTCAGTTTCAATTCCCGTGTCCAGGTATTATTTCTCAACTATATATTTAATTGAAAGCTGTATCCATAAGCGGTTGTATCTGTGGCCATGGTTTTTTATAGCACCACGTCTTACTACCCATTCAAGTTATAAGCTTATGACTAATTACGCTAATGTATTAGGGATGAGGAAGGTTGAATTTAGAGGAAATGTACCCACATTTGCGTGGATGGAAATTGGAATACTATTTAGTAAAAAATATCTGACTGGAATCTAACCCTTTTTTCCCCATCGTCCGCATTCTAGTCTATCGCGAGAGGGACGCCTTGGACCATGCGGCACAGTGGGGGCGTGGCCATGGTTGGTTTTCATGTTTGTTTATTTTTTAGTTTTTACGAACTGGTTATAAAACGTCTTTAATCCATAGAGTAGGTAGAAGAATGTTAGTTTTAGATTGAATGCACCTTTATTAACACGAATAGAGTAAGAGAAATCCCACATTGATATATATATATAGTTATAAAAAATCCCCCATCACTACTATTGACCTGCTCAAGACGGGGAGATCGGCGTTCGAATTCCGGTCGGATCAACCGAGGGTGGTTTTCCCTACCCCATTAGAATAAATATCATAAATGCGTATAACCTGAACTGATATTAAGGGCCAGTTTCATAGTCAGATTTAGTACGCCTAAAGTGCGAGTCGATACTAAATACAGGACGACAACTACCTAGACCAGAATGGAATGGGCCAGTTTCGTATATGAAACTGGCCCATTCCATTCAATTCCAGGTAGGTGACGTGTTGTATTTAGTATAGCGCCGCACTTTAGGCGTACTAAATCTGACTATGAAACTGGCCCTAAGACGCGCTGATAAAATAAATAGCCCTCCTATCTCAGCAGGTCAGTGTTAGTGACGGAGGATTTTTTTTATAAAGATAGAGGAGGGAGGCTAAGAGAGGGGAAAGTGCAAGTAAATTGAAAAATCCCAAGTTAATTCTTTAGTCTTATTACGAATCGTGACTCGTGGTGAAATGAAAATAATGGTTTTTTAGGCTTTTACTGTTAAAAATGTGGTCATCTTTATATTCGGGGATAAATCTCGCTGTCACGTTCACTAACATAGTCCGTTCTCTGCGGTCTTCTTCAATTTGACGTCTAGGTCGTTTTATATTTAGTTTTTTATTACAGATACATCGTGCTATCTATACATGCAGGGCCAGCAACAGAAATCTTAGGGCCCGCTACACTGATGATTTGGGGGCACCTTTTACTCCCCTCATCCGTTTAAAACTCGTACAGAGGCAGAATTAAAAGAAGATAATGGTAAAAAAAGAGGTAAAACCCGTTTAATATAACAGTTTTGTGTAACTGATACAACAAGTAATTGGTTAGTTGACAAACTGATTACACTTTATACATAAATATATAGCCTATTATAATAAAATCTTCTCACTTTCACTGTAGCAAAGTCTTTAATTTCATCACTAAATTAAATTCTGCCTGATATTTTGTGTTATATAGGGAGTAGGACTAAGCTTTTAAGGACGTTGCCTACATGTGACGTCATGGCCGGTCAAGATAGAATATTATATAAATAAACCCGAGCAATATATTAAACTCTTTATGTGACTGCTATTTGGATTTTAAATAACTTATATTATTGTAGGTCTAAATTATGATTTTTCTTACCTATGCTAACCTACAAACATCCTTAACAAACAAAAACGTTTCTTCACTGTGACTTAACAAAACAATACTAGTTTATATTACATATATCACCTATTATCTAGGGATGTAATCAGCTAATACATAAAATTTCAAATAAACTATAATTTATAATCATAGTAGTAAAGGAAAGAACAATCCATTTATAAACACTAGGTGACCTGGTGGTCTAGGGGTAAGGTGTCAGACTTCTGTGCTGAGGGTCCGGGGTTCAATCCTCGGTCCCGGCACAGATTTATCTGATTGCCAAACCTTCCTTCACCTCTGACAAGATGTGTATTAATCCAAACTTGTGAATGTGAGGAATGCCAGGCCTCCACCGTGGTTCGGATTCCACGTTAAACTGTAGGTCCTCCAATTTAATCTCACAATCACCCTACCATTACACATTAGCTGTAAGTGCATATAACCCGAACGGGTAGTAAGACGCGGTGCTAATAATAATAATATTTAAAACACTGACACATAACTGAAAGGGATGTTTGTTTACGTTACGTGTGGCGCGTTCAATGCTCTCCTGCGATCACTCGATGAACTACATGTGGGTACTTCACTTCTGCAGTGCTACCAATTGTGCACATTCTTCCATCGTTTCATTCTCTTTACGAGTTTTTTTAAAAAAAGATTACGATGGTTAAAAAATAATCCGTTTCGAAATATGTCTTAGTTTTCAATACGACTAGATAAAAATATGTCCTTTATTACTGGGCCCAGTACAGCTCTATCCCTAGACCCCCTGTCACGAGTAAATATACGTAGGGTGTTTATTATGTTTTGTCCAATTTCGCCAATTAGATATAATACAATAAATTAGAGAGTTATAAGCATTGTTTTGCTGTAGACCTATTTTAATAAGGGTATTTAAATGTGAACTTTCTAAACACAGATGTTATACAGGTACACAACTTACAAACTAACTTAAGCTAAGGCAGTGTTGACAAATGCGGGTGTCTAGCACCTAGATATATAACTGGGTAGAAGGACGAACCCATAAACCAATAGTGAAGATATTGGTCAGTTCTTCCTGGGATATAGAAGAACATCACTGTTTTCATTACAATTTTTTTTTGTACAATTCACTTTATTTTAGAAATTTAAATACCACCTCTGTGGTCTAGTGGTTAGAGTTCCTGGCTACAGGTCCAAAGGTCCAGCGTTTGATTCCCGGTGCTTACAAAATTCATCTGTGAAGCAGTGGGTCTGGATTGGGGTCAAACTCAGCCTCGCGTGGACAAATGAGGAGCTTCTTGAATTAAAAAGTAGTCGCTCCGGTCTATCAAAGTGAGATTAGCGGTTGAAGGATTAATTATGCTGACAACATGACACCATATATCCGCAAATATTGGCACTATCTTTGCCAACAGATGGAGGCCTCCCGGTCGGTATTCCTCGATTGAAGGCTGACACCAATAAGTTTTCTTAGACATTTAAATATGAAAAGGCAGCCAATAATTTCAATCGCAAGAATCACTTTGTAATACATTAAAATATTAAGTTGTTTATATAAAGCCATACTAAAAATATATGGTATTCCTTGGCTTACTAATATTTCACGTATCAGCAGTTTAGATAGGAATGTAAACTGAAACTGTCGCTTTTGATAGTATCAATACCTATTAAATAATATAATCACAAAGCATTACGTTATCATTGTTGACCTTAAAAACATGTTTGTATTTTATAAAATGCTTTCGTACCAGAATGTTACTGTTGCCATACAGTGGTTGAATCCCTGAATCTTTGGATCTCTCAAGTACAGCTTGCAGCGCAATTAACTATTGATTCTTTGATTACTGATTATTTTGTTGTCGTCTAAAGCTGATCACACAATTAAAACATTTTAGCTTATAGATAAAAAGTATTTCTTGCTTGTGTGACGTTAAGAATTCGAAAGATATCAATGAGTTCTGACACAATAATATTTGACTTTGACCTCAAAACTAGAAAATGTTGACTTTACATATTCGGAATGTTGTTTGGCTAGCCAATAAGGAGTAAGTATTTTCCTGCGGTTTTTTGTAGCTATAATATTTTATTATGTAACATGATTATTAAAGTAAATTAACTTTTGTGGAGCAAGAGACATCTGATAAAACTAATAAATAGTTAATTTATAGTGGAATTATAGCAATAAACTATTTAATTTAGTAAAAAATACACCACTAAATGACATAATTGTATTTACTTTTCAATAGCTTAACGTATACATACTTTCTGTCTTGGTAATAGAAAAGTATTATGTAAATACCAAGTTTGTCAAAGTAGTCCCTTTATGTTTCAGATTAAAATTGTCATTGTATCCGCTCATTCTACTCTTGATCAAAATGGATAATATTTTCCTCGGGCAGTACGTATCGGTTCAACATATGTAAACTTTCGCGATAAAATCACACGAGGAATCACTAATGATGAAACTACATTAATTGCGTGAGTTGAAAGTCATAAATATTCAAGTTAATTGTGACTCCTGTTGGGAAGAACTCTCGATTTAAAATAAAACATTAGTCATGGGTTGTGTCCAAATTTCATTTTCTAGAGTATTTATGAGAATACATAACGATACAAACACGCACAGCAATTAAGACTTTTGATGAAAAATAATGAAGAAAGATGTATTCTTTCTTTTTATTTTATTTTTTACAAAATCATTATGTTGTTAGTTTCGGCACGATCTGTTCACCTACTTTCGAATGTTTGCACTTGTTATATCCCCGAAAACTTTACCTCTTTAGTTGTTGAGATAGGAAGAGAGAAAAGTTGAAAGCACTTTGGAAACAACATTGTTATTATTTGTTTGCAGTTGAAAGAGTTCTTCATGTGAATCGCTCCCATTCTGACTCATTCATTGGCTACTCGCTGGTAGTCGTCGGACGCCAGTACTAATCACAACACCCGGTTCAAGATCAAGATGGCAGTGTGGAAAGCGCTCGGAGGCTGAGCGGTGTTCAAACATTTCAGTATGTGTTGTGTTCTTACGCGCAGTGAAGGGCCGGTATCTCGCGCGCATGCCTGGCCACTGTTTGAATCATTAGTGACGGCGGATTATTCAGACGAACTTTATGTTGGCGCAGGTTTTTTGTATTGTTTGTGAACTTTTCGTAATTTATTGTTGTTGGAAGACGAAGTTTTGATTTTCGTCATGTCAGCGTCTGGTAAGTCTTTTCAATGTTTTATTTACATAATTATTTATAACAAACAATATAAATCTATAGTTTAAAACATTAAAACTTTAAAATATATTGAGATAATCTTATACTTTCAATTAAATAATTCGTTTATAGAAGAACATTATTTGGTGACTTCAATACCAAGTTAAGAAAGGAACCACAAAGGAACATAAACTAACTTACGGGTTTATTCTCCAACGCATGGACACGTATTACTAAAGTGGTCACTACAGACATTATTGTGTTATTATAAGGGAATATTAATCCAACATTAATATAACAAATGGGTGTTTAAGAAGTAACATTACTATACAGGTTTGTTCTTTACAACTCGTGTTTACAGAAATAAACTAAAACTTATTGTTGCAAATAATTCAACATAGAAAATTAGATAATTGAGTTCGGGTTTTGTAAAATCTTTGGAAAATGTTTATATAATTATTTACTAACAAAGTATTACTGAAATAAAAGTAGTTTTGTTAGACGGATAGTAACGTTACTGACCTTATCTTCGGTTGTGTGGGCTCACGTGTATTTTTCTACGTTAGCCTAAGTGAATTTCTATTTTATAAGTCGTGGTACAAAATAACCAAGTGGTCGACATCTAATTTTGAGTTTCTAAATACAATTTATTTGTTCTTGTGAACGTAAGTATTCAACTCCAATGTTAAAATCATGAAATGTATAATCACAGAGGAGACTTAAATTTCATTGATAGCACGATAATGGATTCCTTAGGCA